>JAEQML010074402.1:0-14386 GCA_016904865.1 Pissodes strobi | reverse complement strand
CTTGCATTTATATTAGATGTATTAATACCAATAAAAATATAATTTCAGTCAAGTTGCTTTGTTCTAAAACCAGAGTAGCTCCGATAAATACGGTAAGCTTGCCTCGGCTGGAGTTGTCTGCGTGTGTTCTGTTGGCCAATTTGACAAAAAAGGTGACAGAGGCTCTTCAAATGAATTTTAATAAAACATTTTTTTGGACTGACTCTTCAGTAACGCTGGCTTGGCTGAGAGGGGATATTTCAACATTTAAAACTTTTGTCGCGAACAGGGTGAGTGAAATTAGGTCTTTAACCAATAAATGTGACTGGTATCACATAAACACCGACATGAACCCTGCAGACTTGGCATCTAGAGGCTGCTCAGCACAAAATTTGACAGAGAGTAGTTTTTGGTTTCAAGGGCCAGATTGGCTAAAGTTACCTGAGAGCGAATGGCCATGGAGCCAAATTAATTTTGACTTAAAATTTACAGATATGGATATCCCAGAAACAAAAACAGCTGCTTCTACTTGTTTTGTTATAAACATTCAGTTTTTAGAATTTTTGCCACTGATAGAAAAATATTCAGATTTAAATAAGTTGATTAAAATTTTTGCTTGGGTTTTAAGATCCATTAAATGGTTATTAAATTATAGGAAAAATAAAAATTCACTTGAACCAAATAAACTGCAATTTTCTAAAAATTTGAAATCACAAGAGTTTGAAAATTCACTTTTATTTTTAATAAAAATGGTGCAAATGCAATGTTTTGAAACAGATTACAAACTTTTGTCTGAAAATAAACACTTGCCAAATAATTCGAAAATTTTAAATTTACATCCGTTTATGCATCAAGCTTTGATAAGAGTGGGTGGACGATTAGAAAATTCGGACTTAGATTTTGATAGAAAACATCAGATTTTATTACCGAAAGGACACAAATTAACTGAATTAATAATAAAAAATGAACATACAAAATTATTACATTGCGGGACTCAACAATTAATGTTTTCTTTAAGAGAAAGATTTTGGATTATTTCAGCAAAAAATTGCTGCAAAAAAATAATCAAAACTTGTATTAAATGTTTTCGCGTGAAACCTAAAAGTGTAGGTTACTTGATGGGTGAATTACCTCCAAAAAGAGTCCAACCGAGTTTTCCATTTGAGAATGTTGGAATTGATTATGCTGGACCTTTTCTTTTAAAGGATAGACATGTGACAAGAGGTGCCAAACTTATCAAGGTATATCTGTGTCTTTTTGTGTGCTTGTCTACCAAAGCTTGTCATTTGGAGGCAGTGACAGATTTGACTACCGCGGCATTTTTAAATACTCTTCGGAGATTTATTGGCAGGAGAGGCAAGCCTTCTCACATTTATTCCGATAATGCAAAGAATTTTGTTGGAGCAAACACGGAGCTTCAGTCATTGTATGATTTTTTGAAAGCCAATTCAGATCAAATTGAACATTTTCTTATTAAAGAGCACATACAATGGCATTTTATCCCACCAAGGTCACCAAGTTTTGGGGGATTATGGGAGGCTGCCATAAAAAGGGCAAAATATCACTTAGTTAGGGTAGTTCAAGGCCATTTTTACTCTTTGACTTATGAGCATTTTTCGACACTGTTGGTAGAGATCGAGAGTATTTTAAATTCACGTCCTATATCCCCTTTATCCAATGACCCTCTCGATCTTAATCCCCTAACTCCTGCACATTTCCTGATCGGCAGAAATTTGACCACATTGCCAGTTAGTGGTAACTTCGAAAATGTTCCAGCAAATAGGCTTAATAAGTACCAGCAGTTGCAAGCCATGGTGCAAAGCTTTTGGTCTAGATGGAGAAGAGAATATCTTCATGAACTTCAACGTCGATTAAAATGGCAAAAAGTTGAGGACAACTTGCAAGTTGGAACCTTAGTTCTCCTCATTGACGATAATGAAGCTCCATATCTATGGAAAATGGGAAGAATTACCAAAATTTTTCCTGGAAATGATGGTGTTGTACGAGTTGTTGAGATGAAGACTCAAAGTGGAGTTATTAAACGAGGTGTAACAAAAATATGCCCATTACCAGTGTAACCGAAAAGGGGTGTGCGTAACCAAAGGTTTCTGTGTTTGTAGGTGTAAGTATTTTAGATGTAAGCAAACATGTAAATGAGAGCCCCACTGGCCATGTAATTTAGATTTAAGTTTTTCGTCATATTGAAAACTGATAATTTTCAAAGTGGGCGGAATGTTGGAACTGTTTTTCGCGTAAATTGAAATCGCCTAACGTCTGCAAATCGAAATGGCACGACCGGGAAAGACTGGCCGTCTGGCCGAGAGAGGGCGAGAGGTGCGAGGTCGTTGTAAAACAGTATTGTATTGCTGCTGTTAAAATAATTGTTGTTCGACGTTTATAATAATAATAAATGTATTAAAAGTAAAATATACAGTCCATTATTTGGAAGGAATCATCAGCCACCTTTAGAAGTACAATTAACAGAGGCTTAGTCTAAATTTAGGGAGATTGTAATTATTTTATCGTTCAGTGGTCACGCACATTTTTTTACGTACTTTCATTCAACCTAAACAGTATTATTTGGGCTAATTCTCGGGGTAAATTCTATATATTCCTGCAAATGTAGTAAACCGAATTTTCAGTAGAATTTCTTCCAATTTTCCCTCATAGTATTGCTGATTTTAATATTTTTCTTTTCAAGTTCATTTAGTTAAATTTTCGATTTATTTGTTACATCAAGCATAATATAACTATTAGCATTCATCCTATCTAGTCTCAATCTTGATGTATCGACATTATTTTGCATTTATGAGAGGTTAATCTCACATATGTAAATTTATCTGATTTAACTTCTCTCTAAGTTTCTATCTCGGATGTCAGGTAGTGATTATATTATCTTTATCTTTAATTAATTTGAGGCGCAATTGCGCTCAGTTTTTCGTTTATGTGTCAAGGGCCTAAATAAAGGTAATAGTACTTACTTATTTTCAGTCATAAGACTCATTGTTAGAGGTTGTACCTCTATCTATCTATTTATTATCAAATTTAAAGTTACCTTTTATTTAAATTTTACCGAGAGTCACTGAATTTGAACGTCATTTCATTATTTAAGTAATTTAAGCTTCTGATTATATCTGCTTTTACCAGTAAATTTTTAATTTGTAGATTGCTTCATCATATGTTTAACATTGTCACTGATGTTCACATGACATTTCCTTGCTTATTATTTAATTAGCGATATACATTGGTCTAATACTAGTTTATTTCTTATTTTATGTTATAACCCTGCTTGGAGTGGTGAAGAAAACATCTTGCTTGTCAAGCAGCAGGTGTTCGTCCACATGCTGTACTGAACCACTTTGAGGGAAACAATACTTCGTGAACCAAATAAGTCCTCGATAAACCCAAGAGATACTAACTTGGGAACAGGCAGAAACGGTTCCAGTAGTTACAAAATAATTGGACGAAGCTAAGTATTAGCCAATCAGAAGATAAACGTATGGTAAAGACCAATCTTGTATTGTAACATTTCATATCTCTTTTTAAATTTTTTCATATTAATTTTAATTATCATTATTAAGTCAACTTTTTCATCAGATAACCCATATTTGTATTCTCATTCAGTTATATAATTAATATATTGTTGTTTTAGAATTTACTTCTTTAATTTATCGCAGGATAGAGGTCTGAGAGACATTGCGAATTGTGAGTGCAAATTTCTGATATATTTATCTTTTATTTATTTATATTTAAGTAGTCATATTCAGTTCGCATTGTCTCTAGGAACTCTGGCGCCCACAAAAAATACTGTTAATAAGTGAAACAACTCACCCCTGAGAATAACCGTAAAAAACGAGTCTCAAAACGAACATTATTTATTAAAAAAAAATTCCTATGGTTATGAAAAGTAGTATACAGTTGGCGAACAACTAGTATTGCGCTACAAAATGGCACCCAACTTTCATTACAAAGTGAAAATTATCTTGTTATGATTGATCAAAAATGCAGTTAAGTTACGCCGGTTTAAATAATAGGGTACAGTTACAAGTCATTAAGTATAATAAAATAAATCAAGAACAAAAAATATCCAATCGTTGGCAACTAAACAAAAACTAATTTAAATATATTAATTTCCGGTTAAAAGTCAACCAGAGAGTAAGTAATAGAATAGTCAATTAAAGCTCTAAAATCATGAACAGAAAAATATAGTTATAATTCTATATTGCCAAAGCGCCGTAGATGCTCGCTCATATTAGCCCAGTCATCTAAGATACAAGTCTATTAAAAGCTGTGGTGTGATTAAACTGACGAAATACGCGCAAAGGATATGAATAACCGTAAATTGTACATTAACATTAATATTTCGGTAACTTTGTAACAGTCTGATTTTGCCACTATAAAATATTATAACTTTTATTTTATATGCTGCATATAGCACCTAAAGATTCTGGATTTTGTGGTAAGAATTATCGAGTATTAACCTCTTCGGTTAATTAATTATAAATCCATTTATTTGATTTGTTGTCAATAAGTTTAGTGGACTTTCAGTTGCAACATTTATTTAGGTATATTAATAAATTATAATTAAGATTATTAATACATAATATGTGTTAGCTTTTATAACACTGTTGTGGCCGTAAGTGGATATTCTGATCATCCTTTCTCTCATGTTGTCCTCCAGCGCTTTGAGACTGTATTTATTTTAGTGGATAATCTATTGACTCGCTTAGGTTCATGAAACAACTAAAATAAGAATAATTGTGACATTAGTTTAACTTTGCTTATTTATATCACAATAATACGTAATTATGTTTCTTTGTAGTTCTGTGTTTAAGAACTGAGTAAATAACCTACCTTTGGTCCTCGTTAGATCGGTCAAATTCATATACTACTTTCAGTCCGAATATGTAATTTTTTTGTTTGTAGTTTCAGGCTGATGCGGCTTTAACTTGTTGGGGTCATTGATTTGGTTTGAGATGCTGCTGTCGTTTCTTATTTATCTATTAATTCGAGAATTATTGTTATTGCATTTTTCTTTCACTTCAATAGTAAAAACTGGTAGATACTTGTTGCTTATTTTCTTCTAAGACTTGCTGATTTCTGCATAGATTGCTTGTTGTTGTTTCTTCTCATAGTGCTCTAAGGATTTAGAGCGTATCTATCGCTCACATATTTCCCCGTGGTTTTCCCTTAATTTTCTCCCAAGCGTCAATGTTTGTTTTCATCTCATATGTTTTAGTGGATTTTGAGGTTATTTTGTAGTTCCGACAGTTGTGGACTTTGATATTTGGAATTTATACGTTGTATTTATCTTTTCAAGTAGCATGATATCGGTTTTGTAACATTCGATTGTTATCCTTGAATATTAGTAACGTTTTTTTTTTCACTTGATTGTTGTTGTCGATTGGGATTTTTACCGGTTTATAATTTCGTTTAGGAATATTTCTTGAACAATTTAATTTTAGCTTATTTGTTGTTGCTTCCGTAGTCGTTCTACAATATTTAGTTCTTGCCTATTATCTTAGAAGTATTCCTCGTTTTTCTTCATTTCGATAAGAGCTTTACGCACTACCGTTTTTTCCTTCACTGACGTTTTTTCCCTCGAAATTCCTTGGAAGTTGCAAATGCAAATTGACTGAAACCGATGATATCGTTCTTCTAGAAATTCCTCCTTTTTTGTTTGAATGCCACCGGAACTCAAAAATTGCATCAAGAATATACACGATGAGGTATCCTGGACAGAGAGCAAATAATAAAAGAACTTTTACAAGATTGGTGAGACGGCTACGAGCAATATATAACGAAATTGCAAACTACTTTGCTGACTTTTTTAAGAATGCTCCCTCCAAGATTATTCAAAATATAAAAAAAAATGAAACATATTCATCAATCGATAATTTAAAAATACCAAATTCTTTATTTCTAAGCCCTATTACGCATAATGAACTACATTCAATTATAAAAGTAAAACTAAAAAATAAAAAATCGTCAGGAGTAGACGAGGTACCCACATATTTATTAAAGCAGGTCGCAGACTGTATAGTCGAACCACTGTGCATCATAATAAATTTGTCATTCGGTACTGGCCAGTTCCCTGAGCAGCTTAAAATAAATAAGGTAATTCCAATACATAAAAAGGGCGCCAAAACTAAAGCAGATAATTATCGGCCTGTAGCATTATCACCGAGTATGAGTAAGATATTTGAATATAGTTTCTTATCTCGCTTGGAATCTTTCATTGATAACAACAAAGTATTGACAAACAGTCAGCATGGTTTTAGATGCGGTAAATCGACTAACACCGCGATGTTAGATTTTTGGGCTAAGATGACCGATCGTTTGGAGGATGGTGAGTGCCCTGTGGGGGTTTTTTGCGACCTTAGCAGGGCATTTGATTGTGTTCTTCATGATCGGTTGTTGTATAAGGTGGAGGTTTATGGCATCAGAGGTCCTGCTTTAGAATGGGTTAAATCCTTTTTGAATAATAGGGAACAGCTGGTTGAGGTGAACGGAGCTTTCTCTGGTAGGGTTGATGTGCAGATGGGGGTACCACAGGGTTCTATATTGGGCCCTGTGCTGTTCCTTCTGTACGTAAATGATATTGAGACGTGTTTAAATGCCTCAGTGTCTGCTATTCTCTATGCAGACGATACTTCTCTTATTATATCGGATAAGCAAGCTAATATGGTTGAGAATATATGCAATGACACATTGAAACAAATAGATAAGTGGTTCTGTAGTAACTATCTATACTTAAATAATTCTAAAACAAACTATATTAGGTTTCATACAGTGCAAAATAGAGCAAATATTCAGACAAGTCTAAATATAGATGGCCAAAATTTAGAGGAAGTAAAATCTGTGCGTTTCCTGGGTTTACACATTGACAATGTTTTAAATTGGAAAAGTCACTGTTCTGCCTTAAAAGCAAAGCTATCTTCAATATTATATCTTTGTAGAAATCTAAGGGAGGTGCTGGGTCTGGATTCAATGCTGAATGTATATTATGGTGAGGTATATTCTCGGCCAAAATATGGAATTCTTTTTTGGGGAAATAGTACGATGGTGCCGGAAGTATTTGTTTTACAAAAGAAGATTTTAAGATGTATTATGCGAGTCTCTAATGTAACTTCCTGTAGAGAAATTTTTAAGAAAAATAAGGTTTTACCTTTGAGAGGTATTTGCATATTGGAGGCTTGTGTTTACGTATATCAAAACCAACATTTGTTTACTAAAAACCAAGATATTCACCATCATTTCACGCGAAACAAAAGTGATTTATGTATTCCTTTTAAAAAGTTGAATATCAGTAAAGGTTTACCCACAGTTGGGGGCCTTGAGATCTATAACAGACTGCCAAGTGAAATAAAGAATGCTAAATCATTCGCAGTATTTAGAAGGACACTAAAAGATTACCTGGTCGAGATTTGTCCTTATACTTTTGAAGAGTTTAATAGTTTTACCTAGTTTGTTTATTGTAACTATTGTGTTTGTTGTTACCTTCAATTTTATGTACTTTATCAATGTAATTTTATGACGGATCCTATACAATTATTATAATATTGTAAAAAAGGAATAAAGAAAACAAACAAACAAACAATATCAAATTTAATATAAAAAAAACAATATTTATGACTAAAATACGATATGTAAAATAAATAAATCGGCTAATGGCTCTCAATATTTTAGAAATATCCACTATCACATAATATAGAATTCCCCACTTTTCGTTCAGTTACATTAGCAGCGGCTTCGTTCAGCAAAGGATATGCTTGTAATGTCATCTTCGATCCTTACGATTATATCTTCCCCAGTAGTGAGCCTTGTTTGATATACCATGTTTTTAGTCCGCCCCATAAATAAAAGTCCATATAATCTTCAGTGAAGACTTGCGTCTATCTATCTTCTTCCATAAGATTATCCAGCTGGGCATCAGATTCCACTATCCTCCGTCTCCCGTTCATCCCAATATTAATTTATTCAAAAACTGCAATTGGTTAGAAAATATATATAATTTAGATGTCTTTGCCGCTAAGCCGTTCTTTTGATACCTCGCTTTAGTTTTCACTTTTCGACTTGTCAAAAAAGTCTCGCAGATTGGGCTACCTACGCATTACTCCTTCCATTAAAACCTGGAAAGAAATACTATAAAACCGATAGCATATTGTAGCTGTTCTTAAATTTTCACATAATCCAAGTGGGATAGATAGAGAGACGCGGCTCTACACTAAAAATTATGCTTTTAATTGGTACCAGACTAATACCATATCAAAAAAAAACCTCAGACAAGAATCAGGCAGCATAAAAAACCGATGGAGGCGAAATAAGGCTCTAGAAGCAGGGAAACCATGTAGCAAAACTGTATTTTTTAATAGTCACTTGCCTTAGGTTCTCAGTAAGCTTGGTGAACAAGATTGCCTTCAATTTCAACTAAGAGTGCCTAAAGTGATATACCTAATCTATAATTGGAAGAAAGAAGGAAATGTTAGTCATCCTCTTCCAGTCTTCTAATACTCGGGTCCTATTCACGCAATCAATTTCAGAGCTATCATCTTTCAGCTATGTATACCTCAGTTTTACATAAACAAGTTTGCAATCAACCACCTTGGCTATTCAAGCAATGAGTTGCCCACTTGGCGACGTAGCTCCTTCGCCCACGAAACCGATGGCTCGGCCGAGTAGTCCTTCCGCTTCGTATCGGTTTGGTACATACGAGGGGCGTGAACGACACAATATCTCGATGGAAGTGTGAGATGCTTGCCACGAGGACAACAGTAACTTCAGTAGGCAATCAGACTATTGAAGTGAGCACCACTCGAGATACGCCACAAAGCGGAATATGCTCACCACTAATGTAGAGTCTAGTGGTGAACGAACTACTGGAAATACTGACAGACCTCGGCCTACATTGTGTTTGGTATGCCGATGACATTCTCATCACAGCAAGAGGAACGTTTCAGGGTACACTATATGATCTCATTCAGGCTGAACTCAAAGCAACGTAAGAATGGTGCCAAACAGTGGGGCTGGAAATAAACCCATCGAAAACAACCATAGTACCCTTCTTTAGGACTAAAATAAGATATGTAATGTCCCTAGAATGAGAGTTATCCAAATAAAAGGGATCAGTATTACACCGGCATCGAAAGTCAGATATCTAGTCATAACGCGGATTGTAGACACAAATGGAATAAACACATTGAAGGAGTTGTAACTAAGGCTACGAGGGCCCACATGATGTGCCGAAGCCTTGCAGGAAAAACCTGGGGATGTAAATTAGTTTTGATTAGTCGACGACTAATCAAAACAAATTTCAGTTAGTTTCACCTAGTCTCAACTTTTTTTATTAATTTGAACCGGTTCCGCTAAGTTATAATCATTTTAATAGATTTGGTTGATTTGGGTTGATCGTCCAATCAACTTTCGGTTAGTTTCACTTAGTCTCAACTTATGTTATTCATTTGAACCGGTTCCGATACATTATAATACAATTTTATTAGATTTGGTTAGTTTGGGTTAGTCGTCGATTCAACTCTCGATTAGTTTCACTTATTCTCATTTTATTTTATTCATTTGAAGCTGTTCCGATACGTTATTATCAATTTTAATAGATTTGGTTATTTTGGGTTAGTCGTCGAATCATTTGGGTTAGTTTCACTTAGTCCCAACTTATTTTACTTATTTGAGCCGGTTACGATACGCTATAAACAATTTTAATAGATTTGTTAGTTTGTGTAGGTCGTCCAATCAACGATACAAAAATTTCGTAACGCGAGACGAAAACATAAGCCAAGTCGTGGTGCGACCTTGTAAAATCACTTTCATGAAACCAAAAAAGTACTCGCTTCAAAAAGGTTAGGACGCGACAAATCAGTTAATTCTGAGTTAAACCGTTAAATCCTAAAAGATAACTACTATTCATAATACATTTCTAATAAAGTAAATAATAAACATGTAATGAATTAGATGTTTTATCGGTGTATAGCATTTCTTTTCCCTTCATTACCTTTCTCTCAGTGTATTAAACCAGTTATCTGTCACATATGACAAATTGAAGTTGTCTCTCCAACTTCAAAGGTGCCGACGGCTATTGTCGCATCTCTGCGGTTGTTATTCTCGGCTTTGTGCTTGGAAATGCTCATACAAAATCGATTGACAGGCTATCGCCTCTCCTTTTAGTTATTTTCTATCTGCTAGAACATCCAAACAGAGTACAGGGTGTCCCATTTTCGATGAAATTACGTGGTATTTTACGAGTAAAGATAGAGAGTTGCGGTTTTCGCAATACAATGCAACTTTTTTGCGAAAAGAATGATGGTATCAACAAAATTTCCATAGCCCGTTTCGTTTCTGAGATACAAGGCAAAATTGAGAATATCGCATTTCTGAACCCCCCCTCGTATCTCCGTTATCCTTTAATATATCGCAAAGCTAAAAACTTGCTCGTATACAGTTTTTTACGTAGAATCCAGTGGTGTGGTCAGATTTTTGCTGTGTGCTGTCAATTTTTAGCTATAAATTAAACTTGCCTTTTTCTTTAAATAGAACACCCTGTATATTTTTCATTCGGTAAATTGCAAAATTTATAAGCTTTTTAAAAATATATAATACATGATATGTATTTTAAATTATACGCCTAAAATTCATAATTTCACAAAATGTCCCTCTATGACACTCTAGATGAGTATAATAGCATAAGCATTGTCTTTTAAACAACGGTATAAGCATTAGTAGACAGAGATTATTACAGCAATGGAATGATCATTTTTTATTGGCAAGACCTGTCACTTATAAAATTTATATTTTCTGCATAATATTGTATTTTTTACGATGGCTGAAAATGAAAATTATCAATATTTTGAAAAATATGACATGTTAGTCTGCTCTTTGCAGAGCAATGACAACTCCCGTGAAGCTTTTCAGCTATGTTTCAATACGTTTGTTTGAATATTTATTTACCTTGTGACTTATTTACTTTTATTCTTTGATTTAAGTATCATTTTAGTTTATAGATGTCCCGAAATAAGGCAACCTGATCTTTTAATGTTTTCCGAAATAAAGAAAAAAATCCCTACCGTGATTTTCCTGATTATACGTTTTGGTAGAGGCCGAATAAATGTTCCATGTTCTACCAACTTTCTCTTTATTCCGGAAAACATTAAAAGACCAGGTTGCCTTCTTTCGGGATATCTATAAATAATTCAAATGATTAACTTAAATAAAAAATAAATGCGAATTGTCAAGTTTTGAATTGACTTTGACTAACCATTTTTATTTTTATATTTGTTCGTTCTTCATAACACAACGGTGGCAGATTTGTTTCTCGAAACGTAGACCGTTTTTCCAGTTTTCTTTAGGTTTTTTAGCTTCATTAGTGTCACTAAACTAGCATGTGTGCTGTTTACACCCTGGAGCCAGAGCAGCTCTATTTTCTGAATATTTGTAAATAGAGATGGAGCAAAAGGGAAACATGAATCCTCCACAACAATATAGAACATAATATGTCATATTTTTCAAAATATTGATAATTTTCATTTACAGCTATCGTAAAAAATACAATATTACACAGAAAATATAAATTTTGTAACTGACAGGTCTTGCCAATAAAAATTATCATTCCATTGCTCTACACACAAAAAAAAGATACTCCATTTATGTATACACATTTTCTCAAGTTATTTTACTAAACTTAAGTCAACAGATACTTCCTTTTGAAAAATATATTTCGTATAAATAAATGCATTTTCTTATGAGCAAAATATGAATTTTTCAAATTATTTTCTTGATTTAAAAACATATTCTTGTTTAGAATTCCGAACAATCTTATTTAAAGATGCAGATAGATTTACTTTCAAAATAAGCTACAGATTTTATTCAAGATTCCTAAATATTTCAATGAACTTTATTAAGTTTTGACCAAGAAAAATAAAAAACTAATTTAAGAATATTATTTTCTCCATTTAAAATAAATCTTCGCTTCACATTCTTCAGTATAAGATGGCAATATTCTTTATATAAAAATAATCGGGAAATTAAAACATATATTTCTTAAAATGATAATATCTCATGCATATTTTGAAAAAACTTCGTTTCCGTCTAAACATATATCGTAGCACAAATCAAATAAAAAATTAAATATGTTTGCTAAAATTAAATATCAACATCTTTTTATTCATCTTGACTCAAGAATCCGGGAATCTGATTGCACTCCTCCCCACATATTTTCTAGATGGCCGGCAATATTATATTAATTAACCTAGTTTAGTTGATCGAAAAGGTTGCTAGGGGTGCTGTGAGAGCAAGTGCGTGTGCTGTCCAGGACCATCGACCGACAAAGATCATCAGTCATGACGGATTGATTGATTTTTACGTCAGACAAATCTAATGATCCGAATACTTACAATTTCGTCATTTTGGTATTCGGGAAAAAAGGAATTACACAAAACTAGAAAACAAATATAAAAATCCGACGCCATGAAGAACAAAAATGGTCGCCAAAAGCTACAAAATTGTGATATGGTATTCACGTAGCTAAAAGAACTAGAAGAATTAATAATACAAACTTCACACAGCCCTAGTGTGTTTTTTTTATCTCAGATTACTTGAACGAAGAGTTCAAGTCTAAGTATTAATTTATTTTTCGTAGGATGCTAACATTTATTTTTTATTACTACTTAGAGCATTTAGTTTGTTTTAGGCGTTTTAGACTTTTTGCTGTTCACGCTTTTTGAAAATGGGGCTTAAGGTATTTATACTGGTTTTTGTTAACATTGTCTAATATTCATTGTATGTACATCCTATTTAACTCATCTTAAAAAAAAAAACTGAAAATATTTCTAAAATACAGGTTGTAGCATATGTTAAGAATTTTTCTTGGTAGGTCATATAACTGATGGTTTAAATTGTTTTAGAAGTGAGCATATCTCTGATATTTTATAGAGATTGACAGGCTGTAGAATCTAAACAGCTAGAGTAACAAAGACACGTTTTCCACATTCCTGTCTTAGTTTCTCAGTCTTTTATCATTTGACAGCATTGTAAGTTCCGAATAAGCCGGAAATGAAGAAAAAAAAACGGATGTCTTGTGCTGTTGATCAATCGGAAAGTTAGTATCAAACGATGTTCATTTACTTTCCTTTTTTAAACTACGTAAATATCTCGAAAACAATTTAATTTAAAATATATAACATATTTGACCAAATTTTCATACTTCTAAACGTAGATTCCAAAAAGTGGTAATTTAAAACATTGTAAGTGGGCTGTAATTGTTTTTTAAATTTTTTCTAAATTAACCTATACAGGGTGTTACATTGTAAGTAACCTGTAATTGTTTTTTAAATTTATTTTGTCTAAATTAACCTATACAGAATGTTAGTTAATTGATGGCTGAAAATGCAGGTTATATTTTTTTTGTCTCATTTTAGGATTAAAAGTTCATATAAATATGTGTGAGTAAGACCTTCGTTTTTGAAATAAAGGGTTTTAAAGTTTTATTTTTTAAGGTTTTTTTCATACACCTCGTACATTTCTAGAGGTATATAACTCAAAATTGGCAGATAGTATGCTATGTGACCATGATGTAGTAAATGGCTAAAATACATTTTAGCAAAATTTTTATTACGACACAGGGTCACGACCCTGTAGGTTTTGCTAAAATG
This sequence comes from Pissodes strobi, assembly GCA_016904865.1. Classification (NCBI taxonomy): domain Eukaryota; kingdom Metazoa; phylum Arthropoda; class Insecta; order Coleoptera; family Curculionidae; genus Pissodes; species Pissodes strobi. The sequence goes on along the minus strand of JAEQML010074402.1, from coordinate 749 downwards.
TATTATGGCCGTTTACTAGACATTGGTCACAGTATAATGAGAATCTCATATCTTTAGATTTCTATAGAGGTGCATGAAAAAACGAAGACCATGCGCACAAATATTAATATAAACTAGAATTAGCGGAAAAAATACGTCTTGCAGACCTTGGTTGTTATCATATACGTAAAAAAAGATATATAGTTGTTATATAATATTTTTAGTTTGTATACGTCCTCATTTTCCAGTGTATAGAAATAAACTTCATTAGAGATATTTTTTTGTTTTCTTTTAAGGTTTTTAATATTCTTAAACAGAAAAAGTAATAATTTAATATATTGCTTTTCTCATTCATGTTCACATATTTTTAAATTAAAAAAATCATTTTAACTCAGAGAATAATGAAGTCTTAAATGTAGAAAAATATTTGTTTGGATTGTGTAAGAACCTTCATTATTTCAATACGTTCGTATTTTATATCAAACATTCTCTAAAATTCATTTTGAGAAATAAGTTACTCAAAGAAAGTATTTATATACCTAGATGGAAAAAAAACGTAATATTATTTTAATATTGAAGCTGTTCAAGCAAAGTAAATACAATTTTAATTGTAGAATATGCTTTCTCTAATCAAGAATAACATATCTCCTTTTGAGAAATAATTTCTTTTCGTTTCTAATGATTCGAAATCTTGAAACAACGATCGTGTGATTCTTATCTATAATAAAATAAAATAATTAAATCTAATATTTTGATTCTTGTTTTGTAAA
>JAEQML010074401.1:0-14386 GCA_016904865.1 Pissodes strobi | reverse complement strand
TTCCCTATATGTGTCTTAATTTTACTATATACACCTTTTGTGTGGACGGCGTGTCTTGCCTTTATTTCTTTCACTGCATTATTTTACAACATTTTTTCTTTCTAGGTCCCCCCTTTTTTTCTCTGGACATCGTGGCGCTGCCTTTATTTTCTAATACATGGCACTCGAGGCTCCGGATCCTGTTACGCTTATGTAGAGTTTTGGTATGTATATTATATGTCTGTGATGCATTTACTATTTTATTATCTCCATATATATTACTGATTGCCATATGTTTATATCTCATATCCTATATGTATTAGGCGTTTATGTATGCATTATTTTACACTATTTATAACCTATTTTTACTAGTATATGGCTTAATCTATCAGCTAGTTTTTTATGTTCATATTCTAAACATTCAATGCTCCGTGGCCCTTAAGTGTTGTGATTTTCTCGATAAGATATTCGTCACTACCTAAGTCCGTTTTACATATAGTCTATGCCTATATGTTTTCTCATTAGCTCGTCTTCTACCTAGTTTCCCTTTAAACTTCTTTTACTTATTTCTCCTAGTTTCTCCTCACTTAAAACGCTCACATGTTTTTCTATGACTTTCCCTGTACGGTATTAATCGAAAACAATTGCGTTCTCATTATAACTTTACTAAAGTCATTTCTCCATTTATTCATATATATTAACTAAACGTTTCTAGTTTAATTTTTCTCTATATTAACTTTCTATATATCATCTATTTTGGACGCCTTCCTGTTTTTATTATGACTTTCTCTAGTATCTTAGATAGTTGTCAATAACACTTGCGTTCCAAATTCTTGTTCCATCTTTCTAATATATCTCTGTTTGCTTCTCTAAGTGCCTCTAATATTTTTCTATGTGCTTTATTTTCTACTCTAAGTATATACAATATCTATGTACTCTATTTTCCATTCTAATATCTATGTATTCTATTTTCTACTTTAAGTACATGTTGTTTCCATTTTAAATGTATCTTATATTGTTCTATATGCTCTATGCTACTGTTTTCTCACTCCTAAGTGTCTTATTATGATTTTCCCTAATATTTAAGGTATTTATCTTTGACACCTGGGTTTGTAGATACTTTGTGCATTGTCATTATTTTCTCCCTAAAATCGCTAACAGTCTTCCTTCGAAGAGGCTTCTTTCTCGTCCATACCTTCACTACTCTCAATTTTATTAGTGTCTTTCCCCAAAATTGCTAATAGTCTTCTTTCGAAGTCCTCGCCCTCTTTTTTGTTTATACTTTCATTATTATTGTTTTGTTGCCTCTTATTTTTCTCACGTTTTTCTTGTATAACTAAGTGTATATCCGTATCTTCCGTATCCTCTGTATAATCGTCCTCTCTGCCCAGTGAATCCTCTTCTTAGTTACTTAGTTTCTGTTTTGTCCTTAGTTTTTGGTTTCTTTGTATTTGCTTAGTTTTTGGTTACTTCTTACTTAGTTACTTAATTTATATATATATTTTTTGTATTTACTTAATTTCTGTTACAGTATTACCTTAGATAATAGTATTGTATGACTTTCCCTATGTTTTGCGATAACCATCTTTAATACTAGTTTAATCTTTCCTTGTATATTGTCTGTTTATATGTACTTTTTATGAAACTCTAATTTCATCTCTTAGTTCCTCGTATATTTTGCTTTCCAAGTGTCTGACTTGTGATTTTCCCTGTAAGGTATTTATCTGAGACAGTTGGGTTCAAAATTCTTTATACGCCCTGTATATACCTATTTCTTATTTTTTCCTTTATTTCCATATTACCTACTTCTTAAAAACTTCTTCTTTCTTCTACTTCTTTTTTTTTATTTGCTTGTTCCTCCGACTAATTGATGTTTTCTCTATTATCTAAGGTATTGGTGATTGTTACGCGTGTTTATACGCAACTTTTTTCGCCAAAAATTGCTAGTAGTTGTTCTTCTAACTGTACGCCCCTTTTTTGTCCATAATGGCACTACTCTTAATTTTTTGTTGGTTATTCTCTTTCTTATATATTGCCATTGCGTCTTTTGCCCCTCGCGTAAACTGAAATTGCTTTGCTTCATTATTGACCTCTTTGTCTTCTTTTTGATTATTACTTGGTGATGTCCTGGCCCATTGGTCCATTTTTATACTGATTTTTCTCACTCTTCTTATGGTCCAAACTGTCTTAAAAGTATGTTTTGCTCTTCTGTATTGATAATATGTGATGACAAAATGCGCAGATTCCGTATTATCCTTGACCTTAGTTGTAAGATGTATTTAAAAGAAGATGGCTATTTAATACTGGTGCTTACACCAAATGGTCAACAAGGCGAATTGTTATGATTTCCAAAAAATCTCAAAGAAAACTGGTACAGAAAACAATCTCGTGGGTCACCACGGCTATAAAAAAAATATAGACGGCTTGGATTGATGCAAAATGTTATTTTAGCTGGATCAGGGGTCTATCTGGAAAAAGCGTATCTCCTCGAGGAGTCCTTGGTCCTGTGTCCTGTGTACGGGGGTCGAAACGGCTTCCTCCACCGCTGACAGCAGAGCGGAGAGAGGGGAGCTAGCCTGAAGGGCTGTTACAATTAGACTGACGGGCGGATAGATTATTTGATCTGGCTGAATATTTAGTTACGTAGTTTACTTTTTATTTGTAGTTAATTTAAACAGAACTTTACCTTATGGCGTTATTAATTTTCACTGACTCAGTTTTAAGGCGTGCCTGATCAGAGTGGCTTTTCCCTTTCGGTAGTTCGCACTGATAGGTCTTTTTTAAAGTGAGAGCTTTGATCTGCCAGAGGGGCTTTTCCCTTTCGGTAGTTCGCACTGGAGATCAAAGTCTGCGGTATGGGCTGCGGCACAGCTTTTTATACCAAACATTGACCTCTAGTTCGAGTATTGTTTTGAATTGTCAACAAGGTTAATCATAACAGTTTATACTTTAATTAACAACAATTTATAATTGAGTTTCATGGTTAAGTTCAAACTTTCCACTGTATGATTTTATGTTAGTTGACAATATTGAGTATTGTTATACTTGCGGAAAGGGGAATATAGCATAGCGTTAATTCAAGATTATTAATCTTAACATTAGTATAGCTTTTTTTCCATGTATATTTATCACGAGTAGAAACGAGTGTAAGCGGACCATTGACGAGAGCAAGGAGGGATATAACGAGCAAAGCAAGAACACGCTTCTGAACTGTCCTAACGGATGAAGATACTTTTGGTCAGTTGCCAAAGCTGTCGCTTTCGCAAGCACCACTGACCAAAGATGATGGCTCAATAGCGGAAACGGAAAAGTAAAAACGAACATACTTGCTGAAATGTTTGCATCAAATTCTACCTTAGATCCTCAAGGAAATACTACCCCAACTATCTCGAGAGTGAATTCCTCAATTCCAGGTCTGGTATTACGCCAACGCGAAGTGAAACGAATACTCAAAAATTCCTAGACACTAACAAAGTCACAGGATCGGATGGCGTTCCCGTAATAGTGCGTAAGAAATGTGCTGCTGAACTATCAGCTCCACTATCCAGGCTTTTCTCCCTATCAGACGGAACTGCATGCTTTACTTCTAGCTGGAAATGCGTTCAGGTGCAACCAATCCCAAAGAAAGGTAAAAAAACGATTCCAAATCACTACCGTCCAATTGGTTTGGTTCCCATCATGCCCAAAGTCATGGAATACCTCGAATCGGCAGGCATCATAAGCGATTGCCAGCACAGATCAGGGAGATTTCCTGACATACGTGACATACTTGTGGACCAAAGCCATCGGGAGCTACGGCGAATCTAGTGCAGTGGCTCTCAACATCACTCGGAGGAATTTAAAATCAACGCCGGAATTCCTCAAGGGTGTATATTATCTCCCACACTGTTCCTGCTCTATATGAACGATCTCCTAGATAGGACAAACAGTTCAATTTACAGCTTTGCAGACGACAGCACTCTTATATCCTCATTCATGTCGCGGACTCCAATGACCGCTGCTCGTTCCCAGTGAGAGCGAGATAATCAGAGTGCTGCCATCAATGAGGATACGAACGTCATCGTGGAATGGGGTGAGAAAAAAGTGTCCAGTTTAACGCAAGAAAGACTTAAGCAGCTGTCTTATCAAAATACCGCACGGCTTGACTTGTCAATGACAGGACAAACACTGATTCTGGCCTCATCCATAAGCTTGCCGGGCATGACCATACCAAACAGTTGTCTTGGCGTAATTACGTCATCAAAATCGCCAAGGCAGCAGCACAAAAGCCAGGAGCACTCTATACAGCAACAAAGCTGTATACACCTCATCAGCTCTTACTGCCCTCTATATAAGGCCCATATAAAACCATCTCTGAAATACTGTTCCTATGTGTAGAGCTCGGCATCCAAACACTTGCTCAAGATATTAGACTTCATACAGAAGAGAGCAGACCGTCTTGTGGATGACCCAGACTTGTCTAAAGGCCTTAATAGTCTTGATCATCGAAGAAAAGTGGCGGGCCTATCTCTTTACCATCGATACTACTACGGAAGGTGTGCGAACGAGCTGGCACTTATGATTCCGTCCAGAATTGTGCCAAATAGAAACACTCGTCAGACACAAGCTGCTCATCAACATACGATTCAGTTGCAAAAACCTAGGACAGCGTTGTTGTGGGACTCCTTTATATGGAGGACTGCCTCGTTCTGGAATGGACTGCCAAGTAGCGTTTTTCCCACTACAGCGCGTCAAGTCCAACGTCCAGCATCTTCTACGGACACGCACCGCTCGTTGACGGGTATAGGATTTTCCTTTTGTGTGTGCCGAACATAAGGAAAAAAACCAACGTTAACACTTCTGCTTCTTCCAAGGAAATGAGCAAAGCGTTTTATCATACTACATGTATGTATAATCGGGTGTTTAACAGAGTTTCATAATTCTGAGAATCCCGATTTAAACAGGGCATCCGCCTTTTGCCTACATTTTTAGTACGTTTGTATTAGACCGGTATGCGGAAAAATGTCGGCAAAATTTACTGATTTCCTAGCACTTGAATACTTTCCTCTTAAAAAAATGCTTCGTTATAGAAGGTGACATAACATTCTGAAATAGAAAAAATAGATTGGCTATATCCGGAAGTGCGCTATAAACAGGGGTTCATTATAGGTAACTGCTAAAAAAGTACATAGATTTTTGGAATGAGTTTTCGTACAAGAAAAAAAAGTTCGTTTTAACCGGAAGTGCATTATAATCGGGTTCGTTATAAACGAAGTTTATATTGCAGTATCCTGAGGATGATCTTATAGAGATCGAAAGGTCGACATAAAAAAATAGCTTCTGGTTTTATTTGATTCCTTCCCAACAACCTATGATACCTGAGTACATTTATCTGGGTTAATCCAAAATGCTGTTTTTATATATTGGGTCAATTTGTGCTTATAGCCTCAAATATAAATATCAAAAACAGCCCTTACTAATGAAAATATCTTTTTTATCCGATCGGACGAAAAACGACACTTTTCCGATGTGTTTTCTCACCGCAAAAGTCATGATTCCTGAACGGTTTCAACGAAGCCAAGGCGACGGCATTGTTACTCCTTGATATTGAGAAAGCATTCGACAAGGTATGGCACAATGGGCTGATATACAAGCTCTTTGCTATACATAGTATGCCACTACATCTAGCATCCCTCATTGCGTCATACCTTGCGAATCGCTCTTTCTCGGTTCGTATTCACGGCGATATCTCGGGACCAAGACGCATCATGTCAGGAGTTCCCCAAGGAACAGTTTTATCACCGCAATTATTCAGTCATTATATAGCTGACTTCCCGTCTCACCCTTCAAGTTCCTTCGCCCTGTACGCTGATGACACGGTGATATACTCACAGTCATCAGACGTGCAGTTAGCGAAACGCAACCTCGAACATCATCTCACCCTTCTAACCCCTTATTACAGGGATTGGAAAATAACCCTAAATGCGTCGAAAACCGAACTAGGTATCTTGACACATAAGCGCCACGTAGATCTGGCGCCTATCACTGTAGGTAACGCGGCAATTAGGCCGATAGATCCTGTCAAGTACCTAGGGATAGTTTTCGACCGAAAGCTCCTGTTTTCCAAGCACGTCGCGGCAATCAAGACTAAAAACATAATCACTCAGAAAAGTTTGAACCCGCTCATAAGAACGAGATCATACTTAAGCCCGACTAACAAACTGACAATTTACAGATCAATTATAAGACCGACTCTACTATACGGAGCACCGGTTTGGTGCTCAGTAGCAAAAAGCCACATGAAACACATACAGACGTTACAGAATAGATACCTGCGGGCTGCTTTTTCCTTAACTCTATATGATAGAGTTCGGGTCACAGAGCTCCATAATATGGCCAATATTGAGTACATTGACCAATACATCCATGACGCTGCGTGTAAATTTTACAAATACAACATCAGGAGATCAGAAGTGACCGCAGGTATCGCCAACATAAGACATGACCCACACCACAAACTCAAACATGGACCGGTATACAAACATACGGACTTATTCTATCAAGAACTTCGACCGCCTTGAACGACAAATTTCCAGCATTAACACGAAACGACTTCATCACTCTACCGCAGCCATCGAGCCGCGCGTGCTATCCCCTCCCCAGGCAAAGTCTGCGTGTTCCGAGCGAACAGTTATATGTTGTACCTATCATGTATGGGCACACAATCATATTCTTACCTATATGTACATATGTTTATATTCCTGCATTTGACATATTATGTCACTAAATTGTACATAGTTGTATATATTGTATATATCTGTGTTACATGTCTGTGCCGTTTGTACCGTGTATTAATGATAAGCAGGTTTTTTGGAACTTTTCCTGCGACAACTAGCTTGACCAACCCATAAAACTCATTCTCTCTAGGCACTACAGCCCAAACGGGCAAACCTAAACCTAAATCTAATTGAAGGGATTTGATCCCATATAATTACAAAGCTGACTTGACTACTGGCAAACTAACCATTATATGGGCCGACACCAGCCCCTAGTTCGCAGGTGTTTAGTCCGTGAGTGTTGAGTCGCGTAGTGAAAGCGCAACCGAACTCGCGTGACGAGAACACGCACTAGAATAGAAATTATATGATTAGTTTATAAGTATGTAACACTGTTAATTTTGAATAAAACTTTGTTTGATTTGATTTTGAAGTCATGATTCCCGTATATTGTATTCGTTGCTTGGCAACATGCAATAACTGTACAAGAATAGAAAATAACAGTCCGGGAATATAACATTCCCGTCCTAGGACGGGAATGTAACATTTCTGTCATATTCAAACGACTTGTTTGTCAGATCTGACGTCTATCAAAAGTAACATTTAGCTGTCGTTTCCGTAGCTACGCAATAAACTTCAAGCTCGCTCGATTCAAAACTTGATATTATGTTGTGTTTAAATTTAAAACACCGTTTTTATTTACAGTAATATTTGGCTCTATTTATATAAGTACGTATTCTAATTAATTTCGATCGGATAAAAAATAGTATGTGCATCTCATCTCGTAGGAAAAGCACATTTCTGGACTCCTGTGTTGCTTTTCCTCCTAGTTACACAATATATTATTATCATATCGAAATATTAGACTTCACCGTTTTTTATTGCCTAAATCAGTTTCTTCTATAAAGTATAATACAAAAATTTTATAATTGGCCCAAATAATTTTTTTATTACGCATGCATCATAATCAACGATTATCGCACGCTGCAGCGTGCTTAAAATGAGATTTATGATGCGCCTATATTTTTAAAGGTTGCCATAGAAACATTTGATCATGTCAAATGTGACAGATTAATATATTCGTCAATATATCTCTTAAGTTTAATATTTAAAACATTTTTGAGATTATGATGCATTCATAATAAAAAATAGCGTATGATATACGTGTATAAGAGGCCTTTAAAGCCCTTGCGACTTCCAAAACACTCCGCACTCATCGAAAAACAGTTCTTAAGTATGTCTATAATCTCGAAAATTTTCAAATTCACAGTTCTGAAAGTACTATGAAAGCAACCTAATTCTATAATTTCACAACTTTTTCCTATAAAAAATAAACAATTAAAAAATTTCTTTTGAAAATCATAATTATTTTAAAAGCATGTATAAAATATACGCCACTGACTAATTACAGCTATATAATAGATATAGATATCAAAGCCGTTACAATTTCTGAAAGTGAGTGAGCGACATTAACAAATTACTAAAAAATAAGTAAAGTGATTGAAAGTATAAAAACAATTAAACATGGCACTGATACTGATGGACAAAATGAAAATAATCACCTCTTATCTAGTTATGCAAATACTGCAACACTATTTTATTACAGTATGACCTTAACACGGCCACTAATTATTCACGGTTGTATAACATTTGCGTATTTGCAGTTGTAGCGTTAATTGAAATTAATTTACTTTGCGCTTAAAAACCTTTGGTGTGGCGAACAACACCTCTCAACACGCCTACAAAAACAACTTTATTAATTTATTATTATGATTATCGCTTTATTTGAAGTAACGCCAATTGTGTGTGCTATTTTACTTCTCGTGTCAAGACAATTACAACTGTTATAAAGAATATAATATTATGTGTTAAATTTCGAAAATGGGACAGGACGAGGTATTAGATACAAAATGTATAAAAGGCAATTTATCAAACATAATATGTGTGACTTGCGACGATCAATATTTCCGCAGAGGGGTTTATTTTTTATCGAAAGCAACTTTATGTAAATGAGCCTTATACCATTTGACCAAAACTGTGAATTTTGGCGACAAATGACAATTGGCCGAATGCAATAATATTTCATCAAATTTAGAGATCTTCTTCAAGGGTCTGACTTTCAAGTGCATGATAAGCTTTCTAATAAACAATACATTTTATAAATAAATAAATACATAAATAGCCATATATTTCCAACAGGCCCAAGGGCCTAATTATAGGAGTTTCAAATAAGTGCATGTGTAAATGGGGCTTTGGAACATAATATTTGACCTCGCAAATACAAGGAAAAAAAGTAGGTTGATGTCTGCCACCACTGCGGCGTACGTGAAATGATAGGTGTTCCAATAGAAATGGGCAGTCAATTTTTAAGGAAAGAAGCTTATGAAAAAATGATAGTGACTGAGAGTCATGATGAACCACTAATGGCAACTCTGCAAACCTAGTCAGGATAAGGTCATGCTCCAGACCCCGCTGAGGGTAAATGTCATCCTCGCTGAACATTAAATATTTCAGGAAGCACCTCTGGACTGACTCCACTGAGAGACCGCGGTAGCTGTATATAAGGGACCAGACAATCGACCCATAGTCCCGAAGTAATACAGAAGCTTAAGGGTGGACACCTTTGAAAACTGTTTGCAGGTTCTCAGTATATAACCCAATGTTCTAGACGCGCTAGCCACCATCTGGTCAATATGAGAGGTGACACAGAATTTCACATCGAAAACGACTCCCAGGTCCCTCACCGTATTGCGTCTAGTCAAGGTGAAGCCACTTATGGTGTAATTAAAAAGAGTTGGATTTTTTTATCGAGAGTAGGAAACAACATTGCACTTCGAGATATTTAAGTGAAGCATGTTAGCCACGCACCACTGACTCACCTCGAGTGTGCCGATGCGGTGGAACACACTTCGATCGTCGGCATAGACAAGAAAGTTGCAGTCTAACAGGGAGACCAAATCGTTAATAAATATGTTGAAGAATAGTGGCTCCAGATTAGACCAGATACAGTGGGGTCCGATGTAAAACTCTCGATTCTGTATTTTACAGAAAACATGGCGCGATCTACATTAAAACTGATCACAAATTTATAGGACAATTTAAATCTTACAAGACTTAAAAACAGCGTTTTATTTATCATTTTAAATACAATTACTCTCGCAGTAGCCTATTTACTCTTCATTTTAAACTAAGTTGCTTTATAATATTCAAAGTGTTCAAACTCGTGGTCTTATTGATTTAAAGTGGTCTGGCACGCGAATGAACTCCTATCCTTACAAATTGTGCCGGTTCTGTGCATTTAGTGCATTTTCATCTTTTGCGTGCCTAATTTAATTGAAAAACCATTAACTTTTGCATATTACTGTTACATTTTGTTACATTAATAGCATTTATAACAAATGGGGGCACCCGAACAGCGGTTTCTGGGTTTAATGTGGAATTTTATTGAGCATATAGTCTTAAGATAAAATAGGTTTCTTAATTGGTTTTAATGAGTCCATTAAGGGTACTCCCTAAAACTACATTAAAACTATTTGTTCCAAAATTAATTGTTTTAAAACCAACTTGCTATTTAATTCTTTAAAAAGGCAAATTAGTTTTAAAATAGTCAGTGTCAAGAGTATTATAAAACCAGTATAAGATCAAGAGGGCATTAAGAGCAAATAGTTTTTCATTTTGATTTAAAGAGTGCATTAAATCCTTTGCATAAGAATAAGTGGTCTTAAAGAACTTTTAGTTTAGCTTAAGGTGGCTTTAAAATCGATATATTTTTACTGAACATATTAAAGCACTTTTAAACAGACTAAAAATTGAACATACCATTGGCCTATTACAACAAAACTTCCAACAAGCAAATATCTTAAAATGGAGAAACATAAGAGACATCCCACGTAATTAGGGCATGCATTATTATAGTTCTCCATATCACCTTAAGTCACAATTTAAATTTTAAAGAGTTCAGAAAGAAAATATTTCCAACAAAGGTGAAGATGACAAAAGGGTAGAAGTGCGTAATCCTGTTATTTATATATTACGATCACTTATTTTCTCCATTTACAATGAATATGTGTAGAACCTTATTCCACTTCCTATCATTTGCAGACAGTGGCGTGCCCAGAAATTTTGTATGGGGGGGTTAAACGCCCGGGGTCGGAAAATAGATCGAAAAGCTCGCCGTAGGTGCTCACCCGCCCGCACCCGAATAATTCTGGGGCTGCCACGCCCAATATCTACCCAAAAGTCATTAAAATCGTTAAAAAAAAACAGGATTTGGTGTTCTCTTGAATGGCAAATCGCTACGGCTGGCCCTGCCCCCGCCGCCTCACCGACCCCATCTATGTTACGTGGGCTCTAAGTTGTCGCCTGTGTCTAAAGATATTAAATGACAAAAAAAACACAACCAGTAACCAGATATACATAAAAAACGAGCCTTAAAACAACAGAAGAACCAAATTATTAAATAATCTCTAAAAAGTCTTTATTCCAGATTTAGTCATTGGAAATTGTTCAATGACCTTATCAAAATCATTTTTTTGCTTCTTCGTACTCAATTGACAGTAAATCGTTTTGCCAACCTATCTTGTCCCATTGTGGAGCGTAAATAATCTTTTCTGAGCTTTAACTTCAAAAATGGGCGCTCGTAGGTGGCATTTGAAAGAAACACATAAAAATAATGTCGGTAGTAACACTAGTAACTCGGAAACATCGGATTTAACAATAAATTTTGAATAGTCTAAACATGGCCACTGGTTGCAAATTTCGTGGCTTAACCTCAAAATCTCTTTAACGATATTTTCTTCTGAAACTTTGAATTTGTCATATATTTCCATGAGTGCTGGCGCGAGACTACAAAGCGCAGCTTCTGATTTGCTCGTCAAACTATCAGGCTGGATGATACTGAAAGTGTAGAGAATAGTTTCCATTGCTTCAAATCTCTTATCAATTTCAATTTCGGCATAAAAGCGATCCAAGCATTCCAACATACTACGTTTAAGTTCTTGTTCAATTGTTAAAATCGCACCGTGCACTTCTTCCAGTGGTATATATTTTTTCCATCCTATTCTTTTTAAAGCAGAAATATCCATATTTGCGGACGTTTCTTTGGCATATATAATTGACTTTTCTACTTGTTCATTTCCATCTTCTTGTAAAAAAGGTTTAAGGGCTTTAATTTTTATAACACATTTGCCGAATGTCATACCAGCAATTTGCAAGTACTTTTGTGTTTGATTGACTACTAAATATATATACTCCAATGATAAGTAACCCAAAAAAAAGCCGCAAATTGCTCAACAGATTGTCTTGTATCTAAGTTTTATTTTTGATTTCTTAGTAACTGAATGGAGCCTACCACCGACGGATAGCTACTCTTTACTGGTTTTACCGCATCATGATGGGCACTCCAACGAGTCTCAAGTTTTTTAATGGAAACTCCGACTTTCTCTATCATCTGGAATCTGGAAATGGTGAGAGAGTGGCCTTGAAAGGCCGCGGCACTTAGGCCCCATTGGACTCCCTGTGCGTCCTCTCTAGGTCAACCAATCCATCTAGGCCATCGTCCAGCCTAGTGTTGTAAAAAAGGCGGCGATGTTGGCCGAGGAGGCTGTTCTAAGAAAAGCCATGGTTAGCCATCGTTCTCCCAAAATGGATTCCCTTAGTTCCGAAACAGCGTCGCAATCGCAGAGCAGATGCTCTACTGTTTCGTCCTCCTGTTGTTTCCTTAGCTGGCAGTGTCCAGTCAGAATCCCCACCATGAGTCGTAGAGTCTTCCTTGACATATCCAGGTATGCTTTTGCTGCAGACTCATTAGGGTAGCTTAAAAACTCCCTGGCCAGTCGACTGTTAGTTGTTTCGTCCCATCTTGCCCTAAAGTCTTCATGGGTGATCTTTTTTATCATATGTATCGTCGTCGCGACAGGTAGTTTTGAAGGGCCGGCGCCGATAATGTTTGAACCGGCTGCCTTTCTAGCCAATTTGTCCGCTGATTTGTTACCTTCGCACTGTGCATGTTCTTTAACCCAGCACACAGAAATTCTGTTTTTGCGGGCAGCATCCTCCAGTGAATTATGGCATTCTAGTACTGACCTGGCTGTAAGTTTACAACTTTTCAAGGCCAGTAGTGCTTGTCTACTATCCGTGTAGATTTTAATAGTCTTGTTCTCAGTATTCCTGCGACCAATCTCTTGCAAGAGGCTGTCGCTACATCCATCATTACATCCCACCTATGGGTTGAAGTCGAAAACAAATTATAAACACATTTCAGAGTTCCAAAAAAGTCACACAAGGCCCTACTGTAGCGCAATAATGTACTCCGCAGAGATTCAAAGAATGATTTGACCATGGCACAGATAACGCCTTTGAATTTAATCGTTTAATCCTCTTTTGAACCCCTGAGTGAATTTCAGCGATAGTAGAAGCATTAGCATACGTTTATCTGGTGGTAATTCGAGGAACTGATATCTCAACATTATATGTTTCGCATATTTGTACTGCCTGGCTAAACATTTGCCTAAAATCATTTTCAGCATTTCCTCGAATGTTACGTAAAGTATTTCCGACACTTTTTGCAAGGGCAGCAGCGCTATCCAAGTCAGTATTTATTGTTTGCAAACTTTTGCATACTGGCAACCTAATGAAAAAGATTTTAGCAAGCATTTGTGGTGTTATCTGAAATTCAAGAATAAGCAAGCATATCTTTTTCAATCTTTTCTTTTGTTTCCTTCACTTTTTGTTTGAAAGTTTCTTAACCTTGGGGGGGGGGGGGCTTTTTTGAACCCCCCAAAACCTTCTCCATGGGCACGCCATTGCAGATGACTTTAAGGTATACCGACCAGTAGGTTCTCCTAAAGACGCCCTTTTATTGCAAAATGACCCATGTTTTGTGAGGTGGTGTCAAATTAACAAAATGGAGTTAAAAACATCTATAAATGTTTTCAAATTTCCTTCATAAGACTCCAGGATTCACTTAAATTCCAATATGAGTTGACTAGCATACCTATTAATAATACTATTATAATATTCGGGATATAGGTAAAGAGTTTGCGTCAAACTGTCATTCTCTTTTCATGTCCAAAACATAGTTTTAAGAGCCTTGAAAATGCTTGGCCCTGTATGCCGATCTTCTGAAGACTTTTCTATTAATACCATTAACCGCTCTCTCGTTGGGTTTCTTTTGGAATATTGTGCTGGTAAGATCGCCTGACTATAGGGTTGACGCAATTTCTACGGGTTGTCAGTTTTAGACTGTGTCTTGTGTGTGCTTATTTCTGCTTCCTTTATAGAATTCTAAGCGGCAACCTTGATTGCAACTCAGTTCTCGAATTGGATAACTTAAGAGCGCACGAAAGGCGTGGCATCATAAAAATTACGGTCAAAATTAATTACTAAATTAAATTACTATCTAGGAAAAATCGCTGTAGAAAAATGTCCTAACTGTATTGGTAAGTACCATGTAATAGTAATTTACGTTATAAGTCCGGTAGGTGACTTATTAGAGTACGAGTTGTTTTACGGACGAGGCGACGTACGAGCCGAGTACGGAATGTAAACGAGTACTGTAATAAGACCTAACGGACGTGTATCCTATAATATTTTATTTCATACTGTCTTTATAATTATTTTTAAAATGAATAAAAAGTATTAAAATTTAAAAA
>JAEQML010074400.1:0-14388 GCA_016904865.1 Pissodes strobi | reverse complement strand
AATTAACTTATCAATAAGACTGGGATCAAATTGATTGTTAAAGGCGATCTGTTTGATTATATTGACCTCTTTGTTATATTCAATTGTAGACAGTGGTACATTAAGTAACCTATTGACGTAGCAATGAAAGGCTGCCATTTTATGTTGCCACGGATGGTGGGATTGACACGAAATGGTGTGATCTGTCTGAGTAGATTTCCTATAAATTGAAAAATCGAGACCGTCCAAAGTTCTCCGAACAGTGATGTCCAGAAAATAAAGTTTTTTATCAACCTCAAGTTCGACTCTAAACTTGATGTTAGGATGAATAGTATTCAACTTGTTTAAAAGAGCATTGGCTCCCTGTTCATCGCAGTATAAGAAGCAAAGACAGTCGTCCACATAACGAAATCAATGTAAAATTTCCCTATTATTGGGTGTGACTATATGTAAATTTTCTAAATTGTTCATAAAAACATCTGCTAGGAAAGGTGAAAGACAGCTGTCCATTGCTATGCCATCAGGTTGTTTTTAATATTTATTGTTAAATTGAAAGAAATCTTGAGACAAGCAAAGGTTAAGAAGAGACAATAAATTAATTTTATGTTGATCATTGACGTCACATAGAGGAAGAAGATTGCCAATAAGTTGTACTGCTTCACTTTTTGGTACTGTGGTAAAAAGGTTAGAAACATCAAATGAGACCATAATACAGTTTTGCGGAAGTTGTAAATTCTTAAGTTTATTAATTAACGAAATTGAATTACTTACCGAGTATGTAGGGGAGAACTTAGTAATATCCTTGATCAGGTTATATGTAAGCTGAGCTAAAACGTAGACCGGTGTGTTGGTGAAACTTACCACAGACCTGATCGGTGTATCTATTTTATGGATTTTGGAGAGGCCGTACAACCTTGGTATTGTAGGATTACTAGAAATTAGATTTTTTCTAGCATTATTTTCTTCAAAGAAAACACTGCAGTGTTTCATAAATCTGGTGACTTTTCTTATAAAGTTATTAAACAGGGTTATTAGGTAAAAGAGAAAAATTATTATCGACTAGAAATGTCTCAACTTTGGAAATGTAATCTGTCTTTCTGAGAATAACCAAACAGTTGCCCTTATCTGCCTTTCAAATAATGAGATTTTCATTTTTAACTTTTGATTTGAGTTTTTTTTAAGTTTTAAAGTAAGGATTAGAGGAACGAGTGTTGAATTTAGAAGGTTTTTTTTTGTGTTGTATAGAATGTTGTGGAAGTCATGGCGGATTATTTTTTTAAAGGCAGAGTTATTAGTGATTTGCTCAACCAAGACGTCAAGCTCGACAGCGAACTGAAGAACATCAGCCTCAGACAGCGAGGGTCTCAAACAATGTTTAAGCCCCAAATTCAATAACTCAAGCTCATCGGTATGAAAAACTGTATCAGTCAAATTTTTTATTCTATCGTGAAATTTAAAATTGGAGAATCTCCTAGAAGTAGAGTTAAATCTCTGTACGTTGGATTTTTAAGCTTCCGAAATTTCATAAGATATGGTATTAGGAAATTCAGAAAACTGATCGAGACCAAATTGGTTGACAAAGTTGTCATAATTAATCTTGAGTTGGCAATTTATTAAATCTAGTCTGGCGTAGTGTTTACAAATTTCAGATTTTAGAAGTTTAAATTGAAGGTCCTGTTTAAATTTGAGAGGTACGTTTTTTAACATCTCATCTAAAAACTACAATAGGATGGATTTTCTGGATGACATCGAGATCAACAGCGAGCTGATTATAAACAACCATTGCCTTAATACTCAAGTTAATTTTAACAGATCTTACATACCTTTACACAGGCGACATCTTGATTGAAGTTCCTCGGTCTACACACCCTTAACCTTTTTACTTAATTAAGTACTTTCTTTCTCTCAAAAAAATATATATAAAAAAATAACTTTTTAATACTTATAGAATATGAGAATTTAATTTATTTTTATCTAGTTGAGGTAGCTCAGGCCAGTTTCTTCTCCTTATTAGTTAAGCTTTTCTTTTCTTTCTTTTCTTTCCATTTTCTTGAGTGGAGTTAGCCCAGGCTACATCTTCTCTTAATTAGTTAAGCTTTTTCTGATTCTTCCTCTTTTAATTCTTCGAGTAGATTTAGCTTAGGCTAATTTCTTCTCTTAATTAGTTAAGTTCTTCCTTTCTTTTCTTTTTTAATTTCCTTGAGTAGAATTAGCCCAGGCTAATCTCTTCTCTTAATTAGTTAAGCTTTTCTAGTTCTTTCTCTTTCATGGAGTAGAGCTGGCCCAAGCTAATCTCATCTTAAATAGTTAAGCTCTTTCTGATTTTCACCTCTTTCAATTCTCCGAGTTGAACTAGCCCAGGCTAATTTCTTCTCCTAATTAGTTGAGTTTTCCTTTTTTCTTCGAGTGGGGTTAACTTAGGTTAATATCCTCTCTCTAGTAACACACTTAGTTAAGTATTTTTTCATTCAAACTTTTTACACCCACCTGGTTAACCAATTTAAATCAAAAACCTTTCAAATAAATCTATTTGTTGGGTCTAGTCTGGCACAGTGGTATTTCCTCTATAATTTAAGTAAATATTTTGTAAAATTAGATATTTAACACTTTTCCTCTCTCTTACATTACTTTGTTTTCAAATTTAAAACTACCGCCATTTCTTGACGTATTTCTTTTTGCGTTTGCGGTCTTCGGTTTACTTGCAAAGCTTGTCAACTGAGTCAACTTGTCGTTCCATCAAAACGTGGTTCCCACGTCGGTCTGTTATTTTGTTAATCGTTTTAATTATGTGAACCTTTCTTAAAATGTAAAGTGTTATTTAAATTTTGATGTTACGGTTGTCGTTTTGATGTAGTTTGTGCCTCTTGTGGATATGTTATTTTGTTCCGACTGACAAGTGAGTGAAAAAACTTCCACCATTTTCTTTTCCTTTTGCTTAAAATCACATAAAAAATAAACTCATCTTTTTTATTTTACAGTTTTAATTATCATTTTTTATCTTAATAAATTCAGAATTCAAAAATTCAAATTTAAATTTCAAATTTCATTTTTATTTTCGCCATAGGTTACTCCATTTGCAATTTTTTCTTTGTTCAACCCAAAATTTTACAGCATTTGCTGGTTTCCACTAATAAATGGTTCTTTTACTCACTTTGCAGGTAACACTGATGATGGCTATCGCCAAAAGCGCTCTGTTATGCTGATTAAGATGTCTTTTTGGATTAAATTTATGCATGGAGTACAAAAGTTTTTCATTTAGTACATTTCGTACATGCACACAGCCTTCACTCTTCATTTATTAATAAGATATATTCCTAAACTAAAAAATAAATCTGTAAAAATTCCAATAGACAGCAACAATTAAGTGAAAAGAGCCCATTACTACTATTCAAGGCTACCAATCGAATATTACAAAAGTTATATCATGCCACGTGAAAACCTAAATATAAAATAGAAATCCCAAATATCAAAGTCCTTAACTGTCGGTAAGAAGGTGAAACTACAAAATAACCTCAAAATCCACTAAAACATAAGAAAGGAAAACAAACATTGACGTTTGGGAGAAAATTATAGAAAAATAAGGGAAAACCACGGGGAATTAGGTGACGGATACGCCCTAAGTCCCTAAAGCACTATGAGAAGTAACAACAATGAGTAATCTATGCAGAGATCAACAAGTCTTAGAAGAAAATAAGCAACAGGTACTAGTTTTTACCATTGAAGAGAAAGACAAATGTAATAACTAACAATTATTCTAGAATTAACAGGTAAACAAGAAAGCAGCAGCAGTATCTCAAAGCGAATCAGTGACGGCAACAAGTTAAAGTCATATCAGCCTGAGATTAGAAGTGAAATATTCAAAGCTAAAGTAGTATATTAATTTGACCGATCTAACGAAGGGCAGAGGTAGGTTATTAACTCAGTACTTTAATCCAGAACTGCAAGTAAACATAATTATTATAATATAACTAATATCACAATTATTCTTATTTAAGCGGTTTGATAAACTTAAGCGAGCCAACAGATTATCTACTCTAAAAAATAATATAGTCACAAAGTGCTGGAGGACAACATATGAAAAGGATGATCAGGATAGCCACTCACTGCAACAACAGTGTTATAAATGCTTATAAATATTATGTATTATTAACCGTATGTATAACTAATTAATATGAATAAATGCTGCAACTGGATGTCCACTAAACTTATTGACAACAAATCAAATAAATAAATTTATAATTAATTAACGGGAGAGGTTAATACTCAATAATTCTTACTACAAAATATAGAATATTTTGTTGCTAAATACAGCAGATAAAATAAAATGTATAATCTTGTTGCGCAATACTAGTTGTTCGCCAACTGTATACTCCTTTTCATAACCATAAGAAATTTTTTTAATAAATGATGTTCGTTTTGAGACTCGTTTTTTTATGGTTATTCTCAGGGGTGAGTTGTTTCACTTATTAATGGTAATTGGCGCCAGAGTTCCTAGAGACAATGCGAAGCGAATATAAATACTTAAATATAAATAAATATACAGATAAATATATCAGAAATCGCAATGTCTCACAGACCTCTATCCTGCGATAAATTAAAGAGGTAAGTTGTAAAACAATCATTATATTAATTATATAATTAAATGAGAATACAAATATGATTTATGAAATTAATTGAAATGGAGTTTATCGGATGAATAAATTGACTTAATAATGGAATTTAAAATTAATGTGAAAACATTAAAAAGAAATATGAAATGTTACAATACAAGATTGGTCTTTACAATATGTTGGCTAATACTTAGCTTCGTCCAATTATTCTGTAACCATGCGATCGTATTGGGACCTCTACTGGAACCGTTTCTGCCTATTCCCAAGTTAGTATCTGTTGGGTTTATCGAGGACTTATTTGGTTCACGAAGTATTGGTTCCCTCAGAGTGGTTCAGTACAGCAAGTGGACGAACACCTGCTGCTTGACAAGCAAGATGTTTTCTTCAACCAATCATGACATGAAATAGGAAATAAACTAGTCTTAGACCAATGTATATCGTTAATTAAATAAAACGCAAGGAAATATCATGTGAACATCAGTGACAATGTTAAACATATGATGAAGCAATCTACAAATTAAAAATGTACTGGTAAAAGCGGACAATGAGCAAAAATTATAAATAACTACTGTTACTCATGATTTCCTTTTCTTTACTTTAAAATATAAAATTCAAAAGAAAAATGAGGATTAAAATATAAAATTCAAAAGAAAATAATGGAATGGTGTTCCAATTCAGTTACTCTCGGTAAATTTAAATAAAAGGTAACTAAATTTGATAATAAATAGAAAAATAGAGGTACAACCTCTAACAATGAGTCTTATGACTCAAAATAAGTAATTACTTTTACTTTTATTTAGGCCCTTGGCACATAAACGTAAACTGAGCGCAATTGATAAAGATAATATAATCACTACCTCGCATCCGAGATAGAAATTTAGGTAAAAGATAAACCAGATAAATTTACATATGTGAGATTAACCTCTCATAAATGCAAAATAATGTCGGTACATCAGGCTTGAGACTGGACAGGGTGAATGCTAATAGTTATATTATGCTTGATGTAACAAATAAATTGAAAATTTAATTAAATGATCCTGAAAAGAAAAAAAATGAGAACCAGCAATACTATGAGGAAAAATTCGGAGAAATTCTACTGAAAATTCAATTTACTACCTTTGCAGGAATATATAGAATTTACCCCGAGAATTAAACTAAATAATACTGTTCAATTTGAATGAAAATACGTAAAAAATTGTGCGTGACCACTTAACGATAAAATAATTACGATCTCGCTAAATTTGGACTAGGCCTCTTTCAAATCACATGAATTTGATTAATGAAAACCGCAAATATTCACCAATAAATCGGTAATATTACCCAAAAGATCACGACAATAATTAAAAAATATTTTCGATGAAAGCAAATTAAAACTGGAATATAAAAATGCTAAATTCTTATTGTTTTAGTCAAATAATACTAAGCGAATCATAAATAAATATTAATTATATAATTAAAAGTGAAAGAATTAGTTAAAAATATTGCAAGATAAATTAAATATTTCAAGATTAACAAATCAGCACTCACCCGGTCGACGCCTCAACACAAGATAATCATCCCGTATTCAAAATTCAAGACGTTGGAGAAAATTATGTTTGCCGATGTTTTATTGGCTAATTTATAACATGTGATTAACACTAGAAACCACGTAGCGCAAAGTAATAAAAATACTCCATATTAAATATAGTAATCTATAGTAAAATAAATTCACGAATTGTAGGTACTAAATAGAGTACTGGCACTCTTAAAAGCGCTATCCACACGAAATAAACCCATTCGTGAATAGATGTCACTGGCGACTTAAATATTAAATATCGAGAATAATTTCCAATTGAATGTAATTCCGTTATTCCGTTACAATCTTTTATAGTGGCAAAATCAGACTGTTACAATCTCCTTGGAATTAAATTCCCTATTCGACAATAATATTTTTAATGAACAATTCAATATACTCTGTCAATATTTGTACCAAATAAACGACCAGTATAATTAAACACTAATATAGTAAAATGGCAGGTAAATAATGTTTTTATTTCCTTAAATTAATAAGAAGTACATAAATCCACATTTGTAGTGATCAAAATTCACGATTAAAAATATTCTGGACCTGACTGCCATCTGTTAATTAAACTACATGATTTAAGTTAAAAAATACAACAGGTTCCTCAAATTTGTCAGTTTTAATTTATCTTAACCGAGTACCATCCGAATACTTTATTCCATGTTCATCAAATTTGTACGAGTGCTTAATATACATGTGTAGGTATATGAAAGATAGGCAAACTATTTATATTTAGTTAAGTAGAAAACTAACCCGCAACACCAGTTTAGAGAATGTGCAATAGGTCAGAAGGGACCATAGCAAAGTTAGGAAATAAGGGGGAAATTTGTACATTATAATTTGAAGATATTACTTGATTAAATAGTCCAAAATCTGTTCAGTGGATTTGGAGTAATTATTAAAATGAATCCTCAGAACTTTTGTGTGACATTTTATTTTCCTTTCACTTTAATTACTCCTTCTAGCGTTTTTTTTTTGGATAAAAATATTGGAGCCTGAATAATATACCTCTAAAAATTAAGGTTCACTGATATTTATGCAAACTGTAGACGCGTTTAGGTTTTGGCTTCAGACGTGATTAAATTTAAACATAAGGCTGGTTTATTGCTCCGACGCAACGGCTTCAACATCCTTACTTGTGAATCTAATTTTCGTATCTTAATAAGAATTG
Source organism: Pissodes strobi (assembly GCA_016904865.1). Classification (NCBI taxonomy): domain Eukaryota; kingdom Metazoa; phylum Arthropoda; class Insecta; order Coleoptera; family Curculionidae; genus Pissodes; species Pissodes strobi. Next base: position 7,067 of record JAEQML010074400.1, on the reverse strand, counting down.
GCCATTCAGTCTAACCTTTTATGTACCCTACTCCCATTTCACATTTAAACGGCTGTCAAATAATTAATAATTAAGGTAGAAAGTTCACTACAAAAACAGATTGCACGTCAATTTATATGATATTAAAAGGTTAAAAGAACCTTGTAACCAGCCTTAAGCGTTGGGTGCTAAATATGTAACCTTATTTGCTAATTGCTCATATGCTAGGTTTAATCAGCGGATTAATTTTTTTTAAAGGCGTGGGCTTATGTCTTGGCAGTTAGGGTAGGACGCCACTAATTTTTTCTTACAAGAAATTTATCATGATTATTGAGCCTTGGAAATAGGGTAATGAAATTTGGAAAAATACCCTATAAAACGTTGAGAAAATTTGAATACACAGATTAGTTTGACTGCAAATTACCAAAATAAACATCAAGATTACCAATCACTTATTTATTAAAAAAAAATCAACTTACACCATCGGAAATTACGGAAATTACTGCCATGAGTTTCACAGCCAAGTATAGTAAAAATTGACTCATCAGCTAGTCTAACAATGGTCAAATGAAATATGTAGCTACTAAAAAGACACAATTAAGCATCTCCCTTAAAGGTAAGCTCGGTACACAAAATAGCTAGATCGGTAAATGTAATGAGAATTGACGAGAATATTAACAATATGCGTCAAACGGTCTAGTCGTTTTGTAGGGTATCAAGAAAACACTCCGTATTTCAGAAATTAGATCAGTGAAGGTAATCCGTCCGGTTCGAGGTTTAAGCGAAGGTTATATATATTGTACACGTAATATTATTGTTTCAATTCAGCGAACGCACTACCAAACGCAGACAGCAAGGATGACTTAACCTTGACGACCTTGCACTGTTATTATAATAATATATACAAGTCTTAAACCTACATCAACTCGATATATATAGGAGATTAGAAGACTGAGGAACAATCGGTATTAATTAATATAAGCAGTATTATACAACATAATATAATGATAATCATAGCGAGAATCTTAAGTAATAATTAATGTATGTAGTTAATAAAAATATAAGCTATGTAACGTAACGATCTTACATAATCTCTCTAAAGATGAATACAGAACTCAAATATTACCTGGAGTATTATTCAAATGAATAAAACAGTTCTACAGTTTAACTAAAAATTCATTAATTAAAATGATATAGACAGATAAGTTATATACCGTAATTAATACCAACGGCTTACAGTAGTTAATTATAAGTTGAATTAAACATAATGACAGGTAACGATAGGCGATATACGGTAGTTAAGACAAACGACTTGCAGTCGTTAATTATAAATTAATTAATTAAAATGATAGATAACGATAAGCGATATATGATAGTTAAGACAAAGATAGATAACGATAAGCGATATACGGTAATTAATACAAACGACTTACAGTCGTTAATTATAAATGCATTAATTAAAATGATATAACACGACAGATCGAGAATCAATGTCCTTATATACAATAAATAAATGATTTTACTTGAATCCAGTCGAGTTGCAGGCACTGCGCTTCCTATGAAGTACCCTCCACCATGTGGTTGCATCAGCCTGACAAAAAAAAACCTCAGTACGGCTAACTGACGATGACGGCGGGATTAGCTAGGTCAGAGGAGGAAGTGTTACCTCACAGGAGGAATTCTATTACTCAGAATGAAATCGGTCCCTTGGAAAGACCCTAGTTAAAAGATAAATAATTTTAGTTATCTTAATTAGGAACACTCGTGTCGAACATACTTTTTAAAAAAAGGGCCACGACATTGGTTTATCACCCAACGCTTGTGGACAATATGGCCGGCATTTTTAGAAAATATTCATTCCACTGAAGTCGATTACTACTGTAACGACACTATCAGGCGGTAGTTAGAGCTGAGGGTCAAAAATATTGAAGATAAATTCTGATATGAAGAACGGCCTGTTCGCCTTGAATATTCAAGCGAGAAGGGCTATCAGTTTTCTTACAAACTAATATATACTCCTTTTGTCAAGTCACGTATTAACCGGATGTACTCTACCTGTCAAGTAGGTTCGAACATCTGGAGTAAAGTCTCGAGGAGTAAGGTAGCGAGAATATCGATAACACAAATTAACCAGTAAAAGGAGAAAACTGCAATGTTGTATTCAGTAACATTTGCAACGTTACAGTCTCTAACTAATGAAACTATGTTTCATATTCTAATTTGGTTTTGTTGGTTTAGATCAAATTAATATAAACTCATATAATATAACAAAGTATCAGCTATTACTTTTTAAAATTATATGTTTAATATAATTTATATTACCTTCAGCTAGACTAATAAAAACTAGCATGTTTGCTTTGCGATCAGAAAAAAATGCTTATTTTGAATTCTAATCACAGCAAAAGCCTAATTAAATGACCCTTACAAAACTGAAAGAAGACTGTACGGACAATTCTGCCCCCGCTTTTAAGGAAAGAAGTCTTAAATTAGAAATTGATTTCTCGCAGTTAAAGTGAATTTCAAAACAATTGTTTTTAAATTTGTTCATTAAGACTACATAAAAAGTTGAAAAGACGGTGTATTTTATTTTATATATTTTTGTCAAGTAAACCTCCATCTAGCCTAAGCAGATAGTTGATGTTATTCGCCCGAAGTGATCTATTTTTAGTAAATATTTTAATACACTTTGTCAATAATATTTGTATAATATAAACGAACAGTAAAATCAAATAATAATAGGTATAGTAAAATAGCAAGTAATTATTGCCTTCTTTTCTTTATTAACGTTAATAAATATGTCAAAGATTTTAAAATTCAAATTATAAAATATTCATCAAATGCGCATTGTTTGTAATCGAAATTCACGATCTGAAATATTCTGAGCCTAATTGTCACCTGCCAATTAAACTTCATATTTCAAGTATAAAAATGCAACAGATTTTTAAAATTTGTCAGCTTTGATTTATCTTAACCAACTACTATCCAAATACCTTGCTCCAGATTTACCAAATTTTTACCAGTGCACGGATGGAACACTTGTTGTAACATTTTAAATTTCGTATATTTAAAATTAACTTTAAATTTAATTTATAGCCTGATACCTGCTTCAACGTTCTCAACAAGGGGCGATAATTCGCAAAATCCGTAAACAGATTTTGGATAATTCGTACCTGGTCCGTGATACGGAGTAGTACCGCGATTATCCAAAATAACGTTGGTACTATTTCACTGATCTAATTGTACTGGAATCATTGTAACAATTTATTAATTTAATATTTAATTATTATTGATTATGGTTCGCATATACAGTTAATTTAAGAATTCTGTAGGACAAAATTTTTATCGTGTAAACATGCCTGTTAGTAACGAAATTTTTTTGGGTATGGTACAGTCGAGGTCGTTTTATAGAAGCTTTGTTGAGGGTTGAGGGGACAGTTTATGAAGTATACGGCGTCGTTGAAGATGCGAAATATCCAAAATATAATGCATTGCGTTACCTTGATTAGGGCCGTATATTTTTGACATTTGTGAACATAAAATTCTCGTTGTTTTTAAGAACACCAACCAAGTTCTAAATAAAGGTGACAAAAAGTAAACGAACATAATTTTATTAACAGAAGAAAAATTGAAACTGACGAAATATGTAATGATTACAAAAGTTAATATTTTGTCGCGGAGCCATATCTTTGTATGAATTACGGGGCATTGAATCATATGTATCTAAGCAAATTCGGAATATCGTTCAAACTTTGCCAGGTTTCCCGAATGCCATCTACTAACTCTCCTCTGTTTTGGGGTCTAAAATTCCTTTTATTAATTTTTTCAACCATTATCCCCCAAATGTTTTCAATCAAATTTAAATCCCGGCTTTTGGCGGGCTAGTTCATAACGTTAATGTTATCTTTCCCAAACTAGTTTCGGATAATTATTGCCGTATGAACCGGACAATTGTCCTGCTGAAATATAAAATTATCGTCCTCAAAAAATTGGCACACTGATGGCAGCATAACGTTTTCTAAAATGTTTCTATAAACCAAGGCTGTAAAGCGTTCTTCAACAATGCAACAAAGTCCCAGTCCCTGCACACTGATCCATCCCCAAACATTTACGGAAAATCTTCCTGATCTATCTGTAGGCACAACATATATTTCGTCAAATCTAGAATTTCTGGGTCGATAAACTTTAATTTGCCCATTACGAGAACATTGAAATACCTTTTCGTCCGTAAAGATAACTTGATGCCAGTAGTCCAGATTGTTAAGCGCAAATAACACCCTTGCCTGCTTGTGTTCAACATTAAGAAGCATATTTTTGCGACCACACGATTTCTAATATTGGAAGCTTTAATTCGACGAGATACTGTTGAATGAGATCCAGGAAAGCCTATTTGTGTTGCAGCAGTTTTCGCCGTTTCAAAAGGGTTTTCTGTATAGAACTCCACCAGATTAGCATCCTCTTGATCACTCGATATTCTATTTCTTCCAGTTGGGTGTAGTGGTTCAATACTTCTCTCTTGCTCCCATGTTCTCTTTATTTTTAAAACTGTGTTTTTATTTATATTTAGAATCGTCGCTATTGCTCGAATTGGCACCCCGTCTTCAACTAGCCCAATAATTCGATCTCTTACAAACAAATTTAACGCTGGATGTAAAATCACTTGATAATGAAAAGGCGGATTGAAAAATAATTTTTAAAACTGACACGCGTGTGACATTAATCAAAAATTATTCACAATTATTTTAGTTTTACTTTATGTTGACATTTTAAGATCAATTTACACCATACAAAAATCCGTGTCTGCTAGATTTTTAAAATTAACTGTACGTTAGCCAGTTTGGGTAGGATCATATATTGCGCAAAATTTCACGCAACGCAGTGCAAGTTTAGTACTAGCGAGTGCAGTACGCTTTCGAAGTTTTTTTTTTATTTTGAAGGAACACTTGGTCGAGGTGGATGGGCCACGGCCATGTCACTTTTCGACGGTCATTTGGTAAGAGTGGTTGATAGCTCCATATCTGTAATTTTACTGACCATCTTAATGGGGTATTGAGCGAAAACCACATAAATAGGTTCTTGTATACCTTGCCTTAAGTTACCTGTGTGTATTTTTGATGAACTAGTCACAAGAAACCTAATTTTCTTCACTGAGGGATTTTTACCTAATGGAATTAGGATGGTCACATGGAATATAAGTTCCACATACCTATAAAGCCCTCTTTAGTAACCTAACATCTTGAATCGAGGTTTTTTTTTCTTTACCTCTTCCTACCTTTCTACTTCCACCCTTACTAGCTTACGTGCTTGTGATGGCTTGTGGTGCTTATCATTCTCGCACCTTACAAAACTAACCACTTGTGACGAGTATACAATGGATACTGTTGGTGTAGCTCCAATTATATTTCCACCTTAGTCTACATTGGATAGTTGTTGAGACCTGGATATGTGATAGCATCCGCGATGATTTGGGAGCCAAGAGACAGGGATCAGCCAAACCTATTTTATTTTAATTCAATTTACGTGGACATTCTAATGTAATAATGACCTTTTTATCTTTGGTAAATTAGTAATTGCATTTTTATTAAATAATTTGATTCGTAAGGATAACTACGGTTTATAGATTTGATTGCTCTTATATTTGAAAGATACATTTGCTTACCAAAGCTTTTATATTTGCAGAACTTTGCTTTTAAGCTAGTATGGTAGCGATAAGTAGATATTTCTATATAGCAATTAGTTTTTATTTCACGTAAAGCCTGTGTAGTTTGTATATGTTATACTGACTCAGGTAAATATCTGATATTGCGACCTAACGATTTGTTATCACGACTTGTTGGGTTCACTTAGCTTTAAGTTTTTATATCATTGTGCAACTTGTATCAATATCTACCATTAGTATATTTGAATAGCTATAGGAGCCTTAAAAGCCTATAGGTTAGAGTGTATATATTTCTTTTATTTTTGAAACCGTCTAATAATTTTGCATATTAGTTACTACTTTACCTTATGCCTTGATATTTTGCCTCGCTTATAAGCATTTCGATTTTTGCCATTGTAACTTAATTAGTTGAATATTAATTAATTAATTATGTATGGCGTTGGGCGCCACTTTGTAACTTATAGTGTGCCACTTAGTAATAATTTACTAGCTCAGTCGCCAATTTGTAAAGATAGTTAATTTATTTAATTTAATTAAGCATTGTCACTAAGGGTGTGAATTATTTCTTCCGTTAATTATATTATTTTTTTAATTGTGGGCGCCAGGGTTCTTAGAGACAATTCAAACAGAAATTGAATATTAAGATGTCAATAATTATGAATTTATGAAGATAAGAATAATTCGCGTCTTATAGAACCCAGTCCTGTAGTAAATCAAAGAAAGTATTTCTAAAAACAATGTATATTAATTCAACAGCTAATTTACAAGTATAAATGATGAGATTTAAAAGAAATTGTTGAAGTTTATATAATCAGATGTAAATATAACTTATGAAGTTTAAGCTTTTGACTAAACTGACTAGCAATGTGAACGAAAATTAATGTGAACAATTAAAAAATTTAATTATTACAGATAGTTGGTCTGTACAAAAAAAAACTCTCCTTGGACGTTTTGGTACTTAACTTCGTTCAGTTATCTGCAACCATGCGATCGGTTGGGACCTCCACTGGAACCTCTTCCGCCTGTACCTAAGCTCACCCGCTATAGGCTTATCCAGGCCTTACTGGTAATCCTAGTGATGATTCCCATCTGGTTGTATGTAGTTGACGTCTCGGAGAAGTTGCAACAAAAAAAAAGAAATAGACAAGTTTTAGACCAACTTATACTGCTAATTAACTAATTATTCAGGAAAGTATCCTGTGGGCCTCAGATAGACTATTGCACAGGAGATATTAACCGACAATTTGAAAATTTACTGGTTACAACATGTATAATCAGAACTTAAATTACAATTTTAAGTTCAGCAAAAATTATAAATAACTATGGTTAAGTAACACTATAAATAATTACTGCTACTAAAGATATTTCTTTTCTTTACTTTAAGATATGAAATTCAAAAGAAATTATGATTGAAATTTGAAATTCACAAGAA
>JAEQML010074399.1:0-14389 GCA_016904865.1 Pissodes strobi | reverse complement strand
ATATATACTGCACTGTCGGCACTGAGGAGCGTAATGAATGGGCCCGCTGTGTGGGCTGTGGATATGGTGGGTCGGTTGTTCTCTTTCAACCTAGTGTACTGTCAGCGCTTGGCAGCAACTACATGGTGTTTTATTAGGAAAGAACCAGGAAGTATAATAGCAATTATACTAATGAAAGGAATCGCATTATAGTTCAAGACAAAGGTCAGCCGTGGAAGAATTACATAGAAAATTTATTCGCAGGTGAAAGAATTAGAGAATCACATAAATGTAGAATTGCTAGACCTACCAATAAATGATGAAATAAAAAAAGTACTAGCAGGAGTTAAAAAAAAACAGCGCCAGAGCCAGATGGTTCACTAAGGGAGATTCTTGATAATCACATGAGTATTCCATGAGATCTACAACACAGGACAATTTCCTCAAAAATAATTGAGCTCTACCTCTATACGCTTTTCACAAAAATGCCTGCAGCTGTACACATACTTTCTAACAGAATATATAAAAAGTGTGAGCGTAATTTAACTGATAAACCAGTTTAGTTTCTAACCCGACAAAGATTTTTTAGTATACAGATCTTAATACATAAGTGCCGGGACGTAAACAATTATGTTTCATTAATTACGGAAAAGTTTTCGATCGTGTAGATCATAAAATGGTTATGGGCTTGAAAAGGACTAAGACGGATGGAAAATATAACAGTTGCATAGAAAACCTATATTGGCATCAGCCAGCTCATGCAAAGCCTCAGAATATTAGCAATGAACACATCGGCCTGTGTGCCATACCCATTACTATGTACTCGGAGGAAATATTTAAGTAGGTGCTGCAAGGTAAGTGCATTCCTCAGGAGTAACTACCCTTACGAAAATGCGTCAATCAAAATACCTTGGAAGCTGGTTATATGCAGATTAAGAGAAATATAGTCAAGAATAGAATTAGCATGCGCAGCAAGGTACATGCAGAAGAGACAATGAGTATCTGAAACACTAGACTCTTGCGTGTCGTCTGTCTTGTTGTGTGACGTCGAAATATAGACGTTGAAGGCTGCACAAACAATAACATTCAAACTTTTGAGATGTGAATTTACAGAACTCTCCTCAAGTGCCTTGTACTGAGAGAGTTATCAACGATGAAATTCTGGCGAGAATGAATAATGACCGAGATGACTATGGTAAACGAAAAATATAAACGAGAGGAAAATTAGCAACAGATGAATAGGTAAAAGTAAATGTTATGAGTGAAAAGGCAATGGATAGGACTAAAGAAACAAAGGAACTTGCTAACACTCCGATTTGGGCATGTGTGGCCACCAACATCCAAAAAGTGAACACGCACTCGAAAAAGAAAAATAGAACTGACCAATGTAGCCCTGTATTAATGCTGCTATACTTGTTTTGCAATTTCTTTCAGATCTACTTGATTTCAGTGAACTTTTATATTTTTGTGTTTTCTTCAGTACAATTTTAAACATTAAGTACCTCTATATTAGATTTTGTAAAATATGCTAAGGAGAACGGAGCATTTCATTGACGATCACATCTAAATTATATATGTTATAGAAATTTTCAATAATTTGGGGAATATAAGATCATATATTATACCTTCATTTTATTAATGCATAATTACATATAAAATGCCCGTATTACTCACGGTTTTTAAAATTCAATTAATTCATATACTAAAGCGATCTGGTTGTCTTAACTCTCTCCCTCATTTAGCTTCCAATTGTTTTTCTTAAAATACTTGAATTTATTGATACGACGCTGTGCCGTTCGCCAGTAAAGAAATGCTTATAAATAACTGACCAGAATACCAGATTTTTAATTGTCATTTCGAACAATTCGACGAAATTTAAAGCTCTTTCTTTCTCATAAAAACTGATCAAATATCATGGTTCACATTTTTTGGGGTATACCAAATTGCCGATTGAAAAATCATAAGGTAACTGTATTCACGCGTAATACTGAGAAATATGGCTGATGAAAGTTGAAGCTATTTTAGTGATCTTCAGATAAATGTGACTCTCTACTAAAGATATAAATAAGTTTAATTTATCATTTTAAATTAATTAACTGTTCAATTTATTATTATGTTAATTTATTCGAAATATCGCTAAAAATCAATTTACAAAATTAGATTTAGAAAAACTGACGTATTTATAATAGTCTTATATTAAAGAATATCTTCACAAGAACAGGAATGCAGAGGGTACCACGTCTACGTATTATTTGTCGGTATACAGACATATCAGCAAATAATATTCCGAAAGGACGCCCAACTGTCAATTTGACATTTGAATCTATCATTATTTGCTCAAAAACTAGAAAATTGTCTCATATAATACCGTTCCAAATTTCATCGCAGTATACGAAACGGTTCAAAAGTTAGAGGGGGGGGGGGGGGGGGGTGGCGACGGACTTTATGTCCTCACTGTATATTCATCAAGGATCCACCCTTGTCAGTACCTCTCTTTTTATCAAATCTATAAATTACAATAAAAACTTCTTCCTCTCCGAAATATCTTACACATTACTTGCGGATTACATTCTAATTTACCACTAATCTTCCTTCTTTAGAACAACATAAAGAAAAATTATAATCTGCCTTAATAAACAACAATGCTCAGCATCGCGGCAGCCCCAAGCAAAAACACAGTAACTGACATTTTTGTGAAAATTGAGATTTTCTCAATATCCCAGTTGCTGGGTTTCTGACGTACATTTTGGCATTTGAATGACTAAAATCGGTAGATAAATACCGGAGATTTTGGTTTGCCAAGACCTAGTAACTGCCCAACTTCTTCCCAATCCCCACACAAAACACAGTAACTGCAGGATCTTACGCAAAAACACAGTAACTAACAGTGCAGTATGCACTTACTGTGTTTTTGCGTGGGGAATATATTCAAATTTTCATCCCGAAAGATGCCCCCACCATTGCTAATACCTAGTAAGAGCGTTTATGAACAGTCGCCAAAGTCGCGCTGCTTTAGTTGTTCATTAAATTTCAAAGGGAGACATTACGGCAGCCTCATCGAGGATAAATGAGCGCACAAGACGTATTTTAGAGTTCGCCTTAATGAAGAATGATGATCCAACGAAAAAAATGGTAAGTATTTCTTGCATAAAAACTGTTTTGTTGAACTAGTTTCGTGCTTCTGTTTATTCCACAATACTGATTCTTACTCGTATTTATTCCTTTTTTACAGCGGTATGTCGAACCAGTTAAAATGTTTCCCTGGGTAAAGTGCGAAACATCTACATTTTTTCCTGATCGTCTTTAGAGCAAAGAACAAAAAGAAGAATATATTCAAACAATTAGAGATGTTTTGCCTACAACACAGCCTAGAACTAGTACTGTAATGGCCGGTAAGAATGATATGAGTGATGTAGAGAGTACATTCGATGACAGCGATAAGGATAAAGATTACAAGCCTAGCTGTGAGAGTGAGAGCGATACAGATTATTCAAGAGTTAGTTTGAGCAGCGAAAAAAAAGGCGATTTTCGACAAAAAATAAAAAGGTAATTTTATTTTATATTTTTTTATATATTAGTATATTTATTTATTTATTTCTTTTTAATTTTAGGTTCCTGTGTCAAATCTTGAAAACAAGTTTAACAGAGCTGAAGAGAAACATAAAATAAAGCAGCCAAATAAGCGAAATGATTCAGCAGTGGCTACTGCTGTAGAGGATCAGGTATTTTTGAAGAAAGACATATCACTAAGGTTTTGTTTTCTAAATATTTTTTTCCAGCCTGGTTGCAGTAAAACTCTCGACTCCTTCGATAAGAGACACGACGCAAACCAAAATGAAAATACGGAAGAAGTATTGCTTTTAAAGAATATAGATAAGAATCTTCATCTAAGCTTTTTCTTATTTTTAGGCTCCCAATAGTAACCAAAATCATATTTTGATAAAAAAAAGGGAAACTTGCCTTGGGCGAGAAAACAGAAAGAGATAAAAATAAACATCCTCTTTAAAAAAAGTGTAAGAACTTATGTAGAAGAAAATGCGAAGAATTAGATGAGGAGACTCGCAGAAGCATTTGGAACAACTATTGGTCCAAGGATTATACTAGTCGGAGAAAATGGCTATGTAAGCATGTCACACTGGTACCAGTCAAACGTAAAAGTTCAGAAGCACAAAAAAATAGGGCAAAGTCCAGACTATACACCTTACCAAAATTGCCAGAATATACAGAAATATCAGTATGCAGACTAACATTTCTAAATACCCTAGGGTACAATACAGATTCAGTAATAACTGAACTAGTATTAGCCATGAAAGCAGAACCCTGTGGAAATGCTGTAAAGGAACGCAGGGGATTAAATCCCAAACCAAAAACCGAGCGTAATGTTATAATGGAGCACATCGAATCTTTTAATCCTTGTATAAGCCATTATAGGAGAAAAAATGCTTCCAACATTCGATATTTGCCAAGGGAACTAACAATACAGTTCTTGTTTGATGATTTCACCTTAAACCATGCAGGATTTTGCAAAATTGAGATGTATCGAAAAGTGTTGAAGGAAATGAAGATTTCTCTTTGCCAACCAAAATCCGATGCATGTGAAGAATGTTCGGCATTGCAACATATTCTTAAGTCAAGATGGTAGTATTCAAGAACAATTTGATGGTCATCGATTAAAAAGCATCTCAAGCAAATTCCAAATATAAAGAAGATGCTCAGGAAGCGGAATCTCTATCAACTAACAGTTCAAAGCGCATTTATTCTATGGACCTTCAAAATGTTATGTTGCTTCCAATAATGCCACAAAGTAAAACTTGCTTTTTTACTAGTAGGCTGGTTGTTTTTAACCAAACTTTCGCTACTCTCAACAAGAACGACTTAAATAAGAGTTTTTGCGTTGTATGGCATGAAGCCCTGTCTGGTCGAAAGGCTGAATCTTTGGTTGATTTTATTTTTTGGTGCGACAACTGTTCAAGCCAAAATAAAAATTGTGTATTATTTAAGTCACTTGTAAGGAAAGTAAATATTCCAACCGGTCCAAATGAGATAACAATTTGCTATCTAAAAAAAGGGCACACTCACATGAGTGCTGACGGAATCCATGGCAATATTGAACAAAAAATTGGGAGACATAGGACCGCCTATGACTTTCAAGAGTTTTGGAGATAATAGCTAAGTCCAGAAAAAAATAGAAGTTTTACAATTAACGGAATTCCATGCTTGGAAAAATAAAAAGCGAACTGCCACTAAATCAAACGACCCTTTAAAAGGTTTTTTATTAAAAATTTAATTTTAATCGAATTAGCATTTACTTGATGGAGATCCATAACTAAGAACCACTTAAATAAGTAAACCACTTAAAGATTTCCACTAGCTTTATTTAAACATGACACGTGTTTCGACTGTAACGTCTTTTTCAAACGTGAATAGTTACACTAAAATATGCTAAAATTATAAGGTTCCGCTGTTGCAGGTAAATTACAAAAAATAATCTTGACCCAGGCGCCTTATGAATAGCAAAGAAAACAATTTAACAATTTCTAGGAAAGGTTCAATAATGGAGAAAACCCAAAATCAGTTTGTTCGTTAAGTAATATATTAAATTTTTTATATTTATTGATTTCCATAATTTCTAACAGATTTAATTTTTTATTTATTTTCAATATGTAAAACATTGAAATCATTATGTGGTTTTCATTAATTAAATGACAAGCATAGTTAGAAGTATCCTTGCCATTAATGAAACAAGACTGGTGTTCTTTAATTCTCTTTTCAAAAGGTCTACCAGTTTGACCAATATATACTTTGGAACACGAACCACAATTTAATTTATAGACACCATTTTTCTTACTTTTAGGTGTAGGGGATTTGTTATTTCTAATGAACTTACTAATTTTATTGTTGGTTTTTAAAGGCAATTTTGGCATTCATATTTTTATTTTTTATATACTGTGATATTTCTTGTGTTAACTTTCCTGTGTGTGTTAAAATTTGGTAATTGTTAAGTTCATTATTATTAATTTTTGGGTACACCAATTCTAAAGCTTTTTTGGTATCGTATTTGTAATTAAATTATCAACAATGTTAGCCTTATCACCATTATTCACAGCAATTTGTTTGATTTATTGTAATTATCTTCAGACAAAGGAATGTTATTTAGTCTATGTATAAAACTATTAAATGCTGCCATTTTTTGATTGTACGGATGGTTAGATGAGTTGTGAATAATTATATCCGTATAAGATGGTTTGCAGTAGATGTCTAAGGTATGTTTATTGTTTGCATTTGAAATTTTGAGGTCTAAAAAATTAATAAAGTGTTCCTGTTCCAATTCTACTGAAAATTTAATATTGGGATGTAATGTGTTAATAAATTCTAAGAAAATGTCTAATTGTCTTGACGATAAGCAATATTTGCTAAGATGGTGTTCATGTATTGATTTTTCTAAATTATTCATAAAGATTTCAGCTAAAATAGGACTAAGTGGATTACCTACCCATTATTAAACCTTCGATACAAGTGTAAATCTTATCGTTAAATTCAAAATAATTTTGATCTAAACATAATGACAAGCAATTTAAAATATCCTGTTTTATTATGTGATTAATATGGTTCTTATCTAACATAATTGTAATTCTAACACTTCAATCGGAGGTACACTAGAAAATTAAAAAAAATTAAATCTGTTAGAAATTATGGAAATCAATAAATATAAAAAATTTAATATATTACTTAACGAACAAACTGATTTTGGGTTTTCTCCATTATTGAATCTTTCCTAAAAATTGTTAAATTGTTTTCTTTGCTACTCATAAGGCGCCTGGGTCAAGATTATTTTTTGTAATTTACCTGCAACAGCGGAACTATATAATTTTAGCATATTTTAGTGTAACTATTCACATCTGAAAAAGACGTTACCGTCGAAACACGTGTCATGTTTAAATAAAGTTAGTGGAAATCTTTAAGTGGTTTACTTATTTAAGTGGTTCTTAAAAAATTTAGTAGAAGTGTGCTTTATTAAAGGCAAAGAAACATTGTATTATAAAACAGACTTTAAAAAAGAGTACCAAGAGCTTGATTTTTCGCAAAAGAAGCATATAGTAACTACTATCCCTGAAATTATCCAAGAACGTGGTATTAACGCAGATAAAAAAGAAAGAATATTAAAAGAACTAATTCCTTTAATGCCTGAAAATAGAAAATTATTTTGGCAAAAGCTGCCTGAGTTTTGAGTTTAGACTTTTTAAATTATTGGATGTTAGTACATTAGGTTACTGATATCTAAATGAGTGTGTTCTATTGCTTTTGCTTCGCTGTTTTGGGTTAAGATGCGGTATCTGTAATTGCCTATATGCTGTGGATGCTGTTTTTTTTTTGAACACATAAATAAATAAAGTATTAATGCGATTAACGCAAAATCTAATTCAATTCTCAAATGATAATTATGTTGCAATTTCTCGAAAAAATTCTATTTAATTGTGATGTCGTTTATTTATTTCCCTTTGCAGATTTCGCAAACCACTGCACCCATTTTTATTCCTTATAAATCCCCAGAAATACTTGGGATCAATGATAATACTTGCCTCTACCCTCTCGATATATTCTGCATAGCAAGGTTAGCCATATATTTCCATTCAGATATGACTTCACTGCCAACAGCATCATAGGTGCCGCATGATTGATTGGCGATATAATTTCTGTGAGCATCTTTTTTTTGCATAACAAGCTACCTCAATTCAGGAGTAAACCATGGAGGGGAATGAAAATTACACCTTACAAATTTCCTTGGAATGTATTGTTCAAATACGTTAGAAATATAGTCATTATTATTATTATTATTATTATTATTTATTTATTTGTTTATTTATTTACAGACAAAATCCATTTTTTACAAAAAACATATAAATTGATAGAATTTAATGTAACAATAACACTAAAAACCTAATCAACAGCAATAAAAATAATCATATGTCATTTAAATACATCACTAAATTACCCAAAACCAGTAGGAATTAAAAAAATAAAATAAAATAAAACATCAAAATTAAATCAACAAACAAAGAGCAGTCCTCTCAAACTCCCATCAAAAACAAGTAAGTACATAAGATCTACAAGCCTGCCAAGTCTAAGTGTTTTAATTTAGTAGAGGATTGTTTGGGGCTACGGAAAAAGTCAAGAGATGTATGATTTGCAAGGGATAAGGATCTAGGAAAAAATGAGTATTTAGCATAGTTTGTTCTATGAAAGGTTACATGGAAAGACTGGCGACTTCGAGTATTAAATTGTGGAATATAGAGATTGATTTGGCTTGTTAAATGGGGGCTGTCAACAACAGAACTAATGATTTTATAAAGAAGATGAACATCTCTCAGTGCTCTTCTAGTTGATAGTGGCATCAAATTCAATCTTTGGTGCAAGCCTTCATTATTAAAGAATTTAAAGTTTATGTATTGCAAGAACTTTCTCTGCACTCTCTCAATTCTTAAAATATGTACAGGGTGTCCCAAATTCGAGCCTCATCATTGGGATCTCGGAAACTAGAAGAGATACGAGGTCGGTTAAATGGGGGCAAAGTTGCGCAATTTGATGCTGATCATAATGCCACCCCAAATGTTAAAAAATTCCGAATACTTCCGAAGATATTTAGAAAAAACCGAATATTCGCGATTTTATTTATATTTTTTTATGACTCTATTTGAATAGATATAACAAAATAAATTTCACATTCTTATTGCTACTTTTTCTGTTCTACAAGCTGGTGTTATCAGATTTTCAAACCGACGTTTCGTCTTTGAGCTGCCATAATCAACATTGTTTTTTTAAATACGGCCCTGGATTTTTTATTACGGACTTCAAGAGCTTCTAATGTCCCAAAACCAATGATGTATCGCACTTATTCGAAAAATTCATTTTAATGATTTCCTGGAAAAATCTTACCAAAAATATGTTTTCTGTCTCTCTCCAACACATGAGGTCTTATGGAAAATGCCATTAATATGAATTTTTCGAATAAGTGCGATACATCATTGGTTTTGGGACTTTAGATGCTCTTAAAATCCGTAATAAAAAATCCAGGGCCGTATTTAAAAAAACGAAATTGATGATGGCAGCTCAAAGACGAAACGTCGATTTGAAAATCTGATAACACCATCTTGTAGAACAGAAAAAGTAGCAATAAGAATGTGAAATTTATTTTGTTATATCTATTCAAATTGAGTCACAAAAAAATTAAAATGAAATCGGGAATATTCGGTTTTTTCCAAATATCTTCGTAAGTATTCGAAATTTTTAAGCTTTTAAGATGGCATTTTGATCAGCATCAAATTGCACAACTTTGCCTCCATTTAACCGACCTCGTATCTCTTCTAGTTTTCGATATCCTAATGATGAGGTTCGAATTTGGGACACCCTGTACATCGTAAAGGGGATTCCAGACAGAAGAAGCATACTCTAGGTGACTTCTAACCAGACTGCAATAAAGGAATTTAAGAGCATGCATGTTATGAAAATCTGCAGTATTTCTCTTAATAAAACCCAGAATCCGCAAAGCTCTATTAACAATGGATGTGATGTGGTCAGTATAGGAGAGTTCATAATCAAGAGTAATCCCAAGGTCTGAGATGGACTCAGACTGCAAAAGAGTGTTGCCCGAAATGGCATAATCATAAGATGTTTTATTACGTTTTTTGGAAAATATCATAAGTTT
Organism: Pissodes strobi; assembly: GCA_016904865.1. Taxonomy (NCBI): domain Eukaryota; kingdom Metazoa; phylum Arthropoda; class Insecta; order Coleoptera; family Curculionidae; genus Pissodes; species Pissodes strobi. Next base: position 4,707 of record JAEQML010074399.1, on the reverse strand, counting down.
GCACTTGTTTGCATTCAATTCCATGCCATTTATGGCACACCACTCTACAAATTTATCCAAATCATGTTGAAGGCCCAGACTGTCCTCCAGATTAGATATAACTGACTCTTTCCAAAGCACATGCAAACATTATTAAGGAAAATAATAAACAACAAAGGCCCAATGTGAGATCCCTGAGGGACTCCTGAAGTTACAGTAATCTCATGTGACAGAAAGTTATTAACCTTTACCAGCTGTGTACGATTGGTTAAATAACTCTGCACCCAATTAAGTAGTGCACCGGAATCACCAAGGGTTCTAAGTTTACTGAGTAGAATATTATGTGGCACTTTGTCGAAAGCTTTGCTAAAGTCTGTATATACAGCATGAACTTCCAAACCCAGCTCCAAGGCCTGAACAATAGTAGAAGAATAGTTTAGTAGATTTAGTTCAGTATTACGGCCTCGACAAAAGCCAAACTGCTCATTGATTATTAAAGGGGAAAATACAGAACTAAAATACTTAGTAACAAGTTTTTCAAATATTTTGGGAATTACACTAATAATACTGATAGGTCTGTAATTTCTAACATCGGAATTATCGCCTGATTTATGGATAGGAATAATAAAACTGGTTTTCCAGAAGTCAAGAAAGTAACCCTTATCTAGGGATTTATTAAATATAATTTGAATAGGTAATGCCAGGATAAAAGCACAATTCTTCAAAAATACGGGATGTATACCATCTGGGCCAGGCACCTTTGAAATATTCAATGCAGCTAGCTCAGAGTAGACATCCGATATAGTAATTGAATAATCACAGACATGTAGATTGTTTAGAGAAGGTTCTTCTGGGAAAACAGACTGATTCACAGAGTATACACAGCTAAAATACCTAGAAAACAGATCAGCCCCCCCAGGGCCCATTTTGGACTCATCACCTTCCAAATGAAGTTTAGAAGGAATAGAAGATGAACCACGATTGGAATTCCAAACTGATTCGGGCTATCGTTCAAAGAATGTTCAATGTTATAAACATATGAATTGTAACAGTATCTAGAAAGTGTCTTACATTGGGACCTCAAACTTGTAAAAACCTCATAATTAGCTGCTGTATTATTTAATTTGCATTTTTTATGAGCCAATTTTTTTTGAAATGTAAGATAAATCAGACCCTGACTAAACCATATAGGAAATTTTCTACTAGAAACCTTCTTGATAGGTACCAGTTCATTAATGACACCTTAAAAATGTCATAAAAAATGTTCACCATGTCTTGCATCTCCCTATCACAGAAAAGGGCCTTCCACTAAATAGTTCCCAGATAGTCATTTATAAGTGAGACCGGATGTGGTCGATACATTCACCAGCACATACATAATCCTGAGTAGGAGAATTGGGGAGAAGATAGACACACCCAAGAATGCATTCAGCCCTGTGATCTCCAACAGAAACATACACTTGCTCCAGAACAGCATCCAGTGGGATTAAACGAGCTGGCAGTTTTTTATGCACCGCAATTAGTGAGCCTCCCATGGTTTTTTTGCACTAGTTTCAATAGAACGATCTTTTCTGAAGATTCTGTAGTTATCCAGAGCAAGTTGGCCATCCGAGATGTCTGTACTAAGATTAGTTTCAGTCAACATAATCACATCATAGTCGTTAATGGCCACATTGCATAAAAGAGTAGAAAACGTTGTTCGAAGCCTCTGTACATTTTGGGAATATATATTTAGAAGGTTTTTGTGAGAATCTTGTCCGTTCCGTCTTAGTTTTCCTGAGTTGATACAATTTTGGGGACACCCCCACAATATGTAACTTTTAAACAAGTCTCACCTTTAGATTTCCGCTCTTTAAGTTCAGCCCACACTTGTTTTTCAATTTGTTGCTGCTTGGTGGTTAGGTCGAAATTTATGTACACATTATGACCTTTAAGTCTCCTTTGAAGTCTTATTAAAGACTGTACATCACTAGAGGAATCAAAAGTAAGTCTTAAGTCACGAGCACCTTTGGCATTCCTGTTTCCAACTCTGGAAAAATTTACAACTGTAGGTGGTTTGTTAGTAATAATCTTGAGTAAGGAGTTTATATCAGTGACATCATCATTCTTCTCTGGAAGATTGAACACCATAACATTTTTGGCCCTATTCTGACGGTCCTGGAACTCAGACCACAGGTTGTCCACATTTTCAGGGATACATGAAGAGTTGACATTGCTCTCCAAACCTGATCGTTCTAAGGTAGTAACTTTCTTTTGAAGAGACTGGGTAGATTGGGAAATTAAGTCCACTTTAGATTGAAGTTCTGTAAGGGTTTGCCTATCTTTCTGGAGGGCGCTTATGTCCTTCCTAAGTAGGCTTATTTCCTCTTGCATCTGGTTGATGTGTCTGAGCATAACAGGAACTCCTTTGAATGCATCTCTACAATCATCACAGAAATACATCATGACTCGTTTTTGTAGAACAACAGCTCTAAGTTCAGAAGCTGAGAGTTGACTGCACTCCTTGGAAAGATGCCTAGTAGCCCTACAGCTATCACATGCAACAAATTCTGCATCTGGGGTTACATCTTTTTTACAGGTTGAACACTTAGTACTGGACATCTTCCTAACTCCCAACCTCACCACAGTAATCCACTATTTTCACAGCAATCCCAAAACTATTTAGTGGTTTAATTCCAAAAATCCACAGAAAAGGCTTGCAGCTAACAGAAACCGCCAAAATTTTTATTATTGAATGAAAAAAAGATATAAAATTTTAAAGAAAGTCATAGAAAATAGACAGATTCTTCTTTATACCTTGACAGAAGATCTGCTCCCATTGAATACTCAAAATTATGCTACTCAATAACTGAAAGATATACTGTGCGACAGTGCTCCAACAAATGTAAATTCCAACTCAATAGCCAGGTGATATTTATCACATGGCACAAAATTAAAATTTGGACACCTATATATTCGACAGTTGATAGAACTAAAGACATTAAAAATATTAGGTACATTCTTGTTGGTTGCAAAAGGCCAACTAATGACATATATAGTATCAAACAGTATTTGGTTCTGTTCATTGGTAGTGGTTAAAAAGTATTGCTATCAACATAAAACTAGGAAGGTTATAGTCACCTTTTATCATAAAGAGATCACTAGAATGCAGATCTCTCAGTCTTTCAATGTTATCACAGTGCACCTGGTAGTCTGCTACTGGAGAATTCGGTGGAAAATAAATTACGCAGAATAAAACCTTCTTGTCCTGGAATGAGGCCCTGGCTCATAGTTCCTCGTAAGCCTTATTTCTATCGGCTATATGAATCCTTTCTGCCCGTACACAGTCCAGAACGGCTCAAAGCACACCTCCTCCATAGACTTTGCCCGAGGCAATTTGATCCCTATCACTCCGAAATATCTGATACCCAGTACAGCCCAGTTCCACATCATAGAAATAGTCTGATAACGAGGTTTTAGTGAGCATAAACAGTTATTATCAGATATTTACCTCAGGTTTTTGTTCAACCCGAGAAGGAAAAACACAAATATATGAAAAAATTAACTTATACCAAAATACATGATTCTTCTATTAAATACTTATGTCCAAGAATATAATATAAACTTTCGCTATTTTGAATATGGGTTTATTTCTAGAAATACACTGTACGTTTGGTGACATTTACTAGTTAATTAATTTATCAATAACTTGCACGTCGCCATTGTCTTTTCGTGTATTTTGACCAATTAGAGCGAACATTTTCTGCCAAGCTGCGGATGATGTTAGCTAATAACATCATCGGCAGTTGAATGCCTTTATCGACAATTTTTTCAGTGATAGGAAGACTTCAAAAGAATTTCCGCATGGAAGTAGCGCCTGAACATTGTATCAGCTTTATTGCAGTCGTATATTGAAATAGAGAGAGCAGCTGGAATGATTCAAGCAGAATCCGCTAAAAACGAGTCGGTCAGTCATTAATCTACATTGCAGAATGCCATGCCATCATCATGTAGGTAGCTATGGACCGTTTCATTTCTGTGTTTGCGAAATTTTCGATAAAATTGTGCCATTAAAAAGCAGTCTATAATTTGGGAACTGTAAAAAAAGTGTTGATGTATCAACAGATAGATAATCAAACTAATTTGATCACTTCATCAAAATTCTGTCGTTAAAACTATATATCATTTGATAAGCACACTTAATCAGTTCAAATAATATCTTGCTAATATTTTATCATACGCTGATTAATCAGTTAATAGGAAATTCCTTTTTAAGCAAACTAATTCTCTTGATAAAAACAATGCGAACGAAGTAAATACCATAAACTAATCACGATTTACACATCCGAGTAATGCGTCGTCTATTGGAATGACAACAAACAACAAAATATCAAGTGACACACTTTGAGAGAGTTGTGATACTGGAATGGGAATCAATATCGCTAGAGAGACACTTTAAAAATAAACTTTGCAACCACACGAGTTCGTTGACCCCGATGTGAATGCACACATTAAGATTTTTATTTTCTTTCTCGTGTTAAGAGCTTTTTGCTGTTAGAAAGTTCTCCACCTTGCAATTTATTCGACATCCTTGGGAATATCTATAGTAGATAGGATATTAGTCGCGGAAATCGGAACATAGTGGCCTTCCTTGATATATTATAACCTTTGATATATTTTAAAGCACTATGTTAAATATCGGGTGCGTAAAAAAAGAAACTGTCAACCTATATTCATGGAGGGCAAATC
>JAEQML010074398.1:0-14390 GCA_016904865.1 Pissodes strobi | reverse complement strand
TATCCATTTTCTCCAGATAGATTGTTGCTGTGTTTGCAAAAAAAAAAGAATTTAGTAGCAAATATAGTGTCCATTAAATTTTTAGATTGTGTTTTTTTGATAGGTTAAGTTGGTTGATTATAGTGCCACAATTATTCTCATTTTTTTTTTGATAGTTCGAAATTAGGAACCGGTTAATTTTATGAGCGAATCTAGTCACTCGGTACAACACCTGCCGAGCTTTTTCCGTTTAGCTGGCTAGAACGGTGGCGCTCAAACGACCCCACGACAGGGGCCGGGCTTTGTAACGCGACTCTCCGGGGCTAGGTTCAATTTTCTTTTAATTAATTGGAAAAAAAATTTGGGGTTTAATCTTAAAAAAAACGTGTTGCAAATTTGGCGCCCAACTCAAAGGGCAATTTTTTTTTGAGGAGACCTATTCTTTACAAAACTGCAAATTTGGCAATCTTTTTTTGAGAGACCTTTTCTTGATAAATTGCAAATTTGTTCTAATTTATGTCCTGTATGCCTTATTAGATTTATTTTCCAGGTGATTTTCATTGATTGGTAGCATTGTGTATTATTGTTGCATATTATTTTGATAACTAGTGATTTAATATTTATCCAGCATTGTTATGTCATTGTTATTATTTGATTGCTTACTAGGTGATTTATTTTTTTTTTTGATATTTCTATATTGCGCATTGATTTACATATTGAGCTCTCCGAAGAGGACAGCTACCTTTATTTTTTTATGCTGATTTATATTTACCTGCTAATTTTCTTTATTCGTTTATAATTTTGTTATCTTTTCTTATCTTATTGAGTCAGTAAAGATGGATTACAATATGATAGTTAATTATCTTAGGAAAGAGATGCTTGTCTATGAACTTAGTATTCGTGGTTTACCAGCTGATGATTCAAAAACTGTTGAACAATTAAGAGCAGCTTTACGTCCAGTTTTACAATTAGAAAAGAAAGGCAAACCTCTAAATTATATACCATATAAGCTTAAATTTGACAGTGAAATCGAATATATTTTAACAACATTAAAAGATCTCCAAACTTCAGTAGAAAGTTTAGCAGGAGACACTAAGTCTAAAGCTAAATTTGAACGTATTCAATCACGTCTCGTTCACTTGTTGAATCGAATTAATCGAATACCTACCGCTAATCTTAAAGAAGAGCAGTTAAAAATTAGATCTGATTCTTTGCTAGAAATATTATCTGTTTTAGATAGTTTAGATTCACTGTTGAAATCGGATAAAGATTTGAGTGCTTTGTTAAGTAAAACGCGGTTAGACGATTCAGATTCTGACTCTTCTATTTCTAGTTTAAATTCTAATAAACCACCAACTAATTCCACGCCAACTAAAATTCGTTCATGTCACTAGTAATTTTAAAACTCGTGCTGAAAAATGGAATCTTAATTCTCAGGTGACTGCAAACAACTTTCAGTTCACAACTTTTTAGAAAGAGTTTCTGAGTTACGTATTGCTAGGGGTATATCTGAACAGGAATTATTTGAGTCAGCGATAGATTTGTTTTCTGGCAGAGCATTGAATTGGTTCCGTGCTAATCGAGCTAGGTTTGTTAACTGGAAAAGTTTATCTGATCTCCTGTGTAGACATTTCGAACCACCTGATTATAAAGCTAGGTTATTTAAAGAAATTTTGGAAAGAACGCAAGACCCGTCTGAGAGTATCGTTGATTATTTGTCTAGTGTGAGTGCTTTGTTTAGGCGTTATGGAGGTATGTCTGACGATGTTCAGCTGGATATCATTTCTTGGAATTTGTCTCCATTTTACACAACTCAGCTTCCTGTTGTTAATTCATTGGAGGAGCTAGAGACTGAGTGCCTTAAGCTTGAAGCTAAAAAGTACCGAGCTGATCATTATATTCCACCTTCTAGGAGGCGACAAAATTTTGTCGAACCTGATTTCGCTTTCTTGGCTTCTGATGCATCTACTTCTAGCTTATATAGTGATCATCCACCGCCCATTGATGTAGTTGCATTACCAGCAGCACAAGCACCGGCTGAAAGACCATCTTTTCCTAGCCGTCCAGTTACTTGTTGGAACTGCAACCAGACAGGTCATTTAAATCGACAATGCCCTAGCAGTAAGAAGATCCATTGTTATCGTTGTGGTACTCCAGATGTGACTACTAGAAATTGTCCAAAGTGTTCCGGTTCGGGAAACGGTATTCGGGAGAGTCGTTAGGTCGGCAGACCTCTCCTGTTATTTCCACTCCACCGACCAATGACATTAATTTTCCTAATAAGAATTTTTTGGACTTAATTATTGCACATGCGCACGGCGACGAGCGCCCATATTTGGAGATTTCTGTTTTGGGTCACCCTATTTTAGGCTTACTAGATTCCGGAGCTACTCGGACTATTGTTGGTCAACCTGGTTTAGAAATTTTGCAGGGATTAGGTTTAAAACTTATTAAAAATCAGACCACATGTACTGTTGCTAATGGCCAGACCTGTTCAAGTATAGGTTATTTTCAGACACCTGTAACCTTGTTAGATAGGACACGTATAATAGACATTTTAGTACTTCCAGAGTTAGCTCATAGATTTATTTTAGGTATCGATTTTTGGAAAGCCATGGACATTGTACCTGATCTGAGACAGAATGTTTGGCATTTTTCAGATAAATTTCCTGAAATTGGTAGTATTGTGGATGGTGATTCTTTGTCTGTTTCTGAAAGATCTGCTCTTGATTCGCTGGTAAAGGAGAAATTTTCTTTAATGGGTACTGGTCTTGGTTACTGTAAAGTAGCTGAGCATGTAATCGAATGAGAACCTGGCTCAAGACCTATTAAACAGCGTTATTACCCTGTCTCTCTGTTCAAGCAGGCGATTATAGATAAGGAAATAGATGAAATGTTAAGGCTGGGTGTAATAGAACCATCGAAAAGTCCTTGGTCTAGTCCTGTATGTTTAGTACGCAAGAAAGACAATGATTATCGCTTTTGCATCGATTTTAGAAAGGTCAATTCTCTTATAAAAAGGACAGCTTTCCCATTCCCTATATTTCAGCCATTTTAGACCGTCTCCGCGACGCACGTTATATCAGCTCCATTGATATAAAATCAGCATTCTGGCAGGTACCTCTTGATGAGTCTTCTCGTGAGATTACAGCATTCACTGTTCCAGGTCGAAACCTCTTCCCTTTTCTGCGCATGCCTTTCGGTTTAACCAACGCGCCTGCTACCTGGCAACGTATTATCGATCGTGTCTTAGGTGTTGACTTAGAAAACAACGTCATGGTCTATTTAGACGACATCATTATTATTTCCAAGACTTTTTCGCACCATTTGAGGATATTAGGTCTTGTGTTTGACCGTTTAGAAGAAGCCGGACTAAAGGTTTCTCAAGAGAAGTGTCACTTTTGCAAACCCCAGCTAAAATATCTTGGTTATGTTGTGGATTCTAAAGGATTGAGGCCCGATCCAGAAAAAGTGCGGGCTATTATTAATATATCACCACCAAAGAATGTGACTGAGATCCGACGTTTTATTGGAACCGCTTCCTGGTACAGACGATTCGTTCCTAACTTTTCCTCTGTTATTGCCCCTATTACTCGGCTTACCAAAAAGAACATAAAATGTGAATGGACTCCAGATTGTCAGGAATCCTTTAGGTCAATTAAAGAAGCTCTTGTTACCGCTCCAGTCTTGTCCTGTCCTGATTTCAACCGCATGTTTACCCTTCAAACTGACGCTTCTTCTTATGGCTTAGGCGCTGTTCTTCTAACCCAGCAATTCGATGATGGGGAAAGGGTAATTGCCTATCTTTCACGTTCCCTTACTAGGCAGGAAATGAAGTTGACAGTCACGGAAAAGGAGTGTCTTGCAGTGATTTGGAGTGTGGAAAAACTTAGGCATTATTTAGAGGGAGTTCATTTCAAGGTAATCACAGACCATCACTCGCTATTGTGGTTACATAATTTAAAGGATCCGCAGGGTCGACTTGGTCGTTGGGCACTTCGTTTACAACCTTATGATTTTCAACTAATCCATCGAAAAGGCAAAGAGCATATAGTGCCAGATTTTCTATCTAGGTCCGTACCAGTTTTGACAGAAGATATCGCAGCCGTGGAGGATTCGTTACCTTCTACTCCAACACTTCTGATAAGTGGTATATCGATATGTTGAAAAAGCTGGAAGAACAGCCAGATAAATTTCCTTGTTGGAGAGTTGAAGGTGGTAATCTTTTTAAATTTGTTAAGACCACCAGTCCCAACTTCCCTGATCAGTCCAGCTCTTGAAAAATAGTTTTGCCAAAAGTTCATCGAAAAGAAGTCCTGGTTCGCTGTCATGATCTTCCCACTTCAGGTCATGTTGGAATTTTTAAAACATTTTGGAAAATAGCTGAACGTTACTATTGGCCCAAGATGAGAGCCGATGTTGCTAAGTATGTCCGATCTTGTCATATTTGTGCTCAAAATAAGGTGGAGCAAAAAGCACTAGCAGGTTTAATGGGTAATCGACCCGATATTCGGGAACCTTGGCAGTCCATCAGTCTAGATTTTGTAGGACCATTACCTCGTTCAAAACAGGGCAATACTCACATCTTGGTAGTTACCGACTACTTCAGTAAATATGTCGTTCTCTTTCCTTGCCGTTCTGCTACAGCGAAAACGTTAGTCAAACATATAGAACAGGGCATTTTCTTGGTTTATGGGGCTCCACAGTATCTAACTTGTGATAATGGTACTCAGATGAAATCCAAAGAATTCCAATCTCTTTGTGACAAGTATAAGGTCAAAATTTTCTATACTGCATCTTATTATCCTCGTGCTGATCATACCGAACGTGTCAATAGAGTCGTCAAAAGCATGTTGCGATCTTATGTCAACAAAAACGATCATCGAACTTGGGAAGATAATCTTCCATCTATTGGTTGTGCTATTCGAACATCACGTCACGAAACTACTGGTTATACTCCCTATCTAGTGAACTTTGGGCGGGAACATAAACTTTTTGGGCAAGATTATACCGAAGGCATTCCATCGGCCGCGACGGACAGTCAAAATTACATTCGAAAACGAATCGAAACTTTTAAACAGCTCTTTGAGAAAATTCATAAGAAAATTGGGTCGGCACAGTCAAGAAATCGACACCAATACAATCTTCGAAGACGTCCGGTCAATTTTGTTTCTGGTCAAGAGGTATGGCGTAAAAATAAAGTGCTCTCTAACGCCGCCAATTATTTTCGCTCAAAATTGGCTCCTGAGTTCCTAGGTCCATTTAAGATCAAAAAGAAAACCGGTACGTGTACGTACGAACTCCAGGATGAACACGGTAATAGAAAGGGTATTTGGCATGTTCAAGACTTGAAACCAGTGTACATCGATTCCGGTTCTGATGGTCCATCTAACTGATTCAAACAAGATTATTGAGCAATTTGTACTTCTATCCCTTGAATTTAAATTTTCCTAAAATATTCTGTATTTACTTTGATTTATTTGTGATATTAATTTTTTCTTTCTGTCAATTTCTTGTATCCACATTGTTCTGTTGAATTTTTACTATGAGTTTATAAGCTATCTTAAAAATAAATTCTTATCTGTATGCATTTTGCTTGGAAATTACCCTGAATTGTGACCTTACTCGATTGTGACAAATTTCTCGAAATTGACTGTTTTCCTAATTGTGACCATTTTCCCGGATTTGACGAATATCCCGGATTTGACACACCTGGCTATGACTTCCCCGAATTTGACTATTCTCTTGATTATGACAACCTCCCGAATTTGACCCCGAATTGTGACTATTGTATCTGATATTGTTTCTTTTTATGGGTAGCTGAAAACTGTTATACTGCGGGTATGAGCGTTGATTAGCTATGTATTCTTGAATTTATTTCGTTACCTTGATTTTGATTCTATTGTTTGATTTTAGTGTTTACTTTTATTAGTTGATTCACTTACCTTGTTATCTATTTGATTTGCTTGATTACCTATCTTTGAATTTAATTCGTTACCTTAACTTTGTTGTCTGATTTGTTGATTTAGTTACCTTGATAGTTACTTGCTTTGATTTTTGGTTATCTATTTTTGAATTCATTTCGTTACCTTTATCTTATCTGATTTTTATGATTGCTTTTTCGTTGATTTGCTTACCTTTCATTTGACTATGATTTTTTTTTGGGCCTAAGTAGACTAACCTTTGGGTTTTTTTCAGTTATGCTGGCTTTTCCTGCTTAGACCATTACCTTTGAGTTTTTTTATACTTGAGCAATGTAACTTGTGTTACTTCAGATGTATCTGGATTTACTGCTCAGAGTATTAATCACTTTTCGGTCTAGAACTTTGTGACTTAACGGTTACATTACCATCTATTTGGGATATTACCTGGACTTGTCTTGTTTTTCTCTTTGCTCTGCAGTGGGGGCAATAGATTTGTTGTAGGTAACTGTCTTGGCGCGAAACTTGATGGTTGCCTACATCAAATTGGTAAAGAATTTCTTCTGCACAGAGATACTGGTTGTGGTAAAAGCCCACAGAGTGCTGTAGTAACGCTGACCTTCCGTCGCTTACTACTATTGTTCGCTAGAGCAGCCTTGAGAAAGCTGTTCTACATTCACTGTTATCCTTCTCAGTTACTTGTAATTGTAAGTAACTTAACTTGTCTTTCATTTTCTGTACTTACTTTATTACTTAGCTTTGTCGATTTTCCGACCTTTCTTGATTCTCTTTGCTCTGCATTATCTTATTACGTACCTTTGTCCTTAATTTTCTTATTACTTAACTTTATCTATTTTACTATTTTCTTGGTTATTTGTCTATCTATTTGTATCTTAATTCTTATTTTTTTTATTTGGTGGAACAATCTACTCTGGGTTGAGCACGCCCTGAGTATCCCATCGCTGACCGTGGCATAGTGTTTGGGGTGACGTATGCCTGTTATGTTGAATATAGGTTTATATGTTGAATATAGGTTTATATTCTATTATTACTTAGTTCTGGTTGGTTCAATTTATTTTTGGCTTCTGGACATTGTTCCAGTTATGTTATTATATATATTAATTAGTTAATTTTCTTATTAGTTTTTTTTTCAAAAAAAAAAGCTTAATGTACTAATTTAATTTGGAAATTGGTGACATTTAAATTAGCTGGTGGTCAGTAATGTTTTGGCTTATCAATTTTTTTTATGCGGTACCTTTGCCGTACGTCACATAAGTGCTTTGAATTGCCTACCTCAATTAATTAGCTTTTAGAATCCATTGTGATTATTTATTTTAGTTGATAAGCGATGTATGTATCTTATTATTAAAATAACTTGGCTTGATTTGCATTATATTATCATAAACAGCCAGCGAGTCGTTTTATATTTCTAAAGAATTCTGTTAGCCTGCAAAACGCTGCATTTGACTTATTGAACCATAATTTAATTTCAGTTTGAATATTCTATTACCTTTTGAGAACCCTAGGTTGATGTTCCGGAGATCGTTTTTGGACCTCTGCTTTAAATATATTTCTCGTTCGGTACAGCTGACCAGTTTTTTTGTAAGGTTTATGCCAAATAATAGGTATGGGCTAGGTATCGCGCGTTTTTCATTCTCGATTTAGATTTTTGAAGGTTTATTATTTCTGTTAGAGCATTTCCTAGCCTTTCTGGAAGAATGTAATTTTAGCTCACTATTCGTGGCTTCCGCCGTCATTTATCACCATAATAAGCGAGAATTAAGGCGTTTATTTTCTTAGAATTATTCCTTGTATCGAATCACTCTTCAAGTTTTCAGCCCATTACTACTTGTGTCGCCGTATTTAATTTAAGGCAAATTGACGAAAGACGGAACGTTAGAGAGGTCTTTTCTAGTTTGCTCGCCTGGGAAACGTTTACCAGTATAGCGAGAAACTGCACGTTTTGCGTATTGTGATATAATACAACCCTTTGATAGGGGATTTGCTGTGCGGTTTCTGTTTTAACACGACCGATTTTTCGGGCTCTACAAGCTGTACTAGGTAAGCATTTTCTCTGGATTCCTTTTTCTGTGGCCTATGAAGCACGTGACCGCCATTTTGCTAAAATTTTTTAATTTCCATTATTTATAGCGGCTTCCACGTTCGTCCCATAAGACCGAGACCGTCGAATCTCCTCTAATACACCCTCAAGTCCGAGTGAGGTAAATATCGCTACCATTTTTGCCTAAATTAATGAAATTGACTGCTTATCTACCTTTTATTTTTTTGTGCACATAACGCCATTTGCTTTTCCCATGTGTTACCTTATCTACTCCATTTTACCTGATCCGAATTTTTATTTTAATGCAACTTTAATTTTGATCATATGGGGAAGTTTATACATTCTTTTAGGGGTGATTCATACCTATCTTTTTATATTCAAGTTACCTGAACCTTAATATCTCTTTTATTTGCTTTATTGCACTGCAAGTCCATGGGTTTTTTTGTCTGGGAAAATTTGTTTTATAAAGAAGACGTATCTATGCAAAGAGGGAGGGGGTCTATGATTTTTTTATTAAAGTAAGGGGGTCTATGATTTTTATTAAAGTAAGGGGGCTTCATTTAATGCGTACTGGATTATTTCAGGGTTCTTCTGCTGGGCTAGAACTTCTTCTGCTGGGCTAGAACTTCTTCCGCTGGGTCAGAACTTCTTTTGCTGGGCCAGAACTTCTTCTGCTGGGCCAGAGTTTATTTGAAGGACTGCAATTTTCTTCTGCTGGGCAGAAGTTTACTTGGCGAACCAATTTATTCTGCTGCAACTTCTTCTGGGAAAGGCCGGAAGCAGGTCCACCACCTTTTTTTTCCCTGGAAGGCTGACGAAAGGCCTTAACTTGTGGTTCCCGCACTAGAGGCCATCAACAGAGTTCATCACATTTATTCACTGGTTTATCGGACCAGTTAATCAAATTGCTTTGATTTGTTTTCTCATTTTAAAAGATAAGTGCTGGCTGGATAACTTCATTCTTTTCATTAATTTTTCATTTCATTAATTAGTCGGCAGATATAACTGCTCTGAATTTTATCTTTTTATCATATGAATCAAGCTAACCATAGTTTTAATCTGATCTGGTGCTTTTATTAACTTCTCAAGTTTTTTTGATCTAATCATCGTGTCCGCTCATTGCGGCATATTATCACCATCAGTGCAGCTATTAGCGCACGCATACCTAGTTGTAAGAAGCTTAGTCTGCGCCAAGTGATCACTTTGATAAGTAGTTTAGTGCATTTAGTGATAAGGCATATAGAACCGAGGTTTTCCAACTGAATTGGTCTCTGTACGTACAATCTTCATATTGTACTCTATTTATTTCATTAATTACTTTAAGTCGTTTAACATTCTTTTGTCTATTCAACCACATTTTTAGTATATCCATTTTCTCCAGATAGATTGTTGCTGTGTTTGCAAAAAAAAAAAGAATTTAGTAGCAAATATAGTGTCCATTAAATTTTTAGATTGTGTTTTTTTGATAGGTTAAGTTGGTTGATTATAGTGCCATAATTATTCTCATTTTTTTTTATAGTTCGAAATTAGGAACCGGTTAATTTTATGAGCGAATCTAGTCACTCGGTACAACACCTGCCGAGCTTTTTCCGTTTAGCTGGCTAGAACGGGTGGCGCTCAAACGACCCCACGACAGGGGCCGGGCTTTGTAACGCGACTCTCCGGGGCTAGGTTCAATTTTCTTTTAATTAATTGGAAAAAAAAATTGGGGTTTAATCTTTAAAAAAACGTGTTGCAACATATTTAAATTTCCTACTTGAATACTTATTTTTTTTTTATTTTCCTTAATACTACTGTCTTCTATTATTTACTATTTTATTTACACAGGCAAATCCGGAATAAGTATGCTGTGTATATTTTATTCGCCTTCAAGCTATTTAAAATACGCGACAACAGGCAACAATGCGACGTTTACTTGATGTTTAGCGGGGAGGCAGTTTCGTGATTAGTGGCAGGAGATATTAAATACACTTTGACCCTAGACAAACACCTAACTTTTTTTACATATTTTAAAATTTCAGCAGCGACTTGCTTTAGACATTGGCGTGGAAATTGCCGAACTGTGTGTGGTTATTTATATTATTTGGTTCGTAGGGTCTGGTGATATATAGGTTTTGTCGATTTTGCCAATTCTTTTTTTTGTCACTAGAAAGGGGGTGTCCTATAGAGTAGTTTAAGCCAAAAATATCGGAGGATCCGCTACATTTGAGCCGAAAAAATGCCCTCAAAGTTCCAGTTTTGACACAAATTTTCAGCACCACTTCACAAAAGCACTAGAAATATAGACAAAACACATTTGAAAATCAATTTTCGGGTGAACATATTAACTAGGAGACATTTGCGTCGAACGAGAGGCCTCCGTTTTGTTCCGGTCCTAATTTGAAGCGACTCATAGCCCCATTAAACAAAATTAAATTTTACTTGTAAATATCCATCCTCCTTTTTACTGTCAAATGTCACAATAGCCGAAACAGATTTTTAAGAAGGCACACTGTTGCCAGACGATTGCTGTAGTTTCGTTAGCAAAATTCATTGGAAAAATGGTGCGCTATAAGCACAGCTTATTCACTACCAGCTAGTCATCTTGCGGCGGCATCCTTTGATTTGGGAAAGTCAATAACCAAGTATTGCAAATTTTAGAAGAGGGTCATGACTCAATATTGTTTTAAACGTCTGGGCAATAGTTAATTAGGGGGAAACAGATGTCCTGGGATCATATTCGGATGTAACAGGCAAGATGTCCATTCGGCAATGCCGAACGTTTCTTCATATGTGACGTGCACGGTAGCATTTAGTCGGATGTCGTGACTGTTACATAGAATCAACAAATAAGTCTTCAATTATTTAAACACTTCATACATGGCCCTCCGCTCGCTACGGGGGCTCAACAAACAGAAATTAACCAAAACTAACCCAAAATAAAAAAAAATTTTGGGTTAGTTTTGGTTAGCACTTGGTTAGTTTCTGTTTGTTGAGCCCCCGTAGCGAGCGAAGCGAGCGGAGGTCCATGCATGAAGTGTTTAAATAATTGAAGACTTATTTGTTGATTTTATGTAACAGTCACGACATCCGACTAAATGCTATCGTGCACGCCACATATGAAGAAATGTTCGGCATAGCCGAATGGACATCTTGCCTGTTACATCCGAATATGCGTCCTGGGAGTGAGTTCCACAGTCATGCAGTGCGCCAGACAAAGGAGTTCTTGTAAAGAGATGTTCTAGGTGTTTCCAGTTGTACGACGAACTGGTGCGCTCTTGCCGTCTATCGTGACTGTCTCGTAGGGATGGGATAAAGCGGGTCAAATCCTGGGAAGATCTGCCGTAAAAGTACCTGTAAAGCAGGGACTTCTCGGCCACATGTTTGCGGTGTTTCAGACTATCCAGATTCCGGGTCAACTCCGCCGACGAGACGCACAACTCTCTTCTGAACGGAATCCAGTAGCTTTAGGGTGTGCTCTGGTGCGGCACCCCAGATGTGTGAACAATATTCTAAGCACGGTCTTATTTGCGCATTGTAGAGCAAGATCAACTGCTACGGTGTATACAGTTTTTGTTGCGAAATAGCGTACCAAGCTTCTGGGAGGCTGATTTTGCGATGTTAGCAACGTGGTCATGCCAGGACATATTGCTGTTGACCAAGACACCCAGTTGTCCGACTGTATGAAGATGAAGGGATGGTCGATCCTGCCATAATGATATTATGGCCCGCCGTATAGACCCTCTTGGTAAATGTTGCTGCTTGGCTGATTTTTCAATGTGCATTTGCATTCATTAATCGGAATAAAAGAGACACTCATTCAATTACACTATTCCTTTGTATGTATGTATATATTCGTCAAATATCTCACTTCATACATGGCCCTCCGCTCGCTCCGGGAGCGCAACCAAGCAAACCTAACCCAAACTGACCCAAGACATGCCCAAATGAAGAAAAACAAACTAAAAAATATTTGCATTTTCGACTGACAAAT
Source organism: Pissodes strobi (assembly GCA_016904865.1). Classification (NCBI taxonomy): domain Eukaryota; kingdom Metazoa; phylum Arthropoda; class Insecta; order Coleoptera; family Curculionidae; genus Pissodes; species Pissodes strobi. The sequence goes on along the minus strand of JAEQML010074398.1, from coordinate 2,455 downwards.
TTTATTTTATTTTTTTATTTCCGGCATGCCTTGGGTTAGTTGTTTGGTTGCGCCCCCGGAGCGACCGAAGCGAGCGGAAGGTCATACGTGAAACGAGAGGCTAATTCACCCAGACCGTACCGACGTTGCCAAATAACAGTTCGGTTTCAGTCCGAAACTTATTCACTTTTCGCATGACCCTCCGCTCGCTACGGGGGCTCAAGAAAAGGAAACTAACCAAGTGCTAACCCAAAGATACCCAAAATCAAGAAAAAAACTGTTTAGAATTGAAAAAAATAATAAAAACCAACGGGATTTGAACCCGGGCCGCCGATTTCAGACTTAACCATCGAAGACATGGCGCGAATTCAAGCAACTAGATTTGTTGGTACGGTCTGGGTGAATTAGCCTCTCATTGCGTGAAGTGTAATATTAAATATACTTAGATAGTAAACAAACACTGTTATTCCCCATAAGAAAATGTGCAACATTTGGAAACACTGTGCCAGGCCCCCGGTGTCGGTTACTAAGATTTCATTATTTTCACGTTACAATTTCAATATGTTCACGTTACACCTGGGAAAGTCGTAGTGGAAGTTTGCCCTTCTAGGGCAATTTAGGTTCAAAACGCGGATATTTTTTCGGATCAAATGTGGCGGATCCTCCGATTTTTTTGGCTTAAACTACTCTATAGGACACCCCTTTTTCTAGCGAAAAAAAATTGCAAAATCGGCACAACCTATATGTAGCCAGACCCTTAATTTGATGATATCTTTGAAGATTTTTAACCATTCTTATATTTTTCTTGCATTTGGTGATTATTATACGCGGTTAACTAATTTCTATATTTTCGGATACCTCTCTGAACTCTATTCTAAATTAAAATTTTTATTTCAAAACAATTCTGAACGTGCTATAAAGAGCGTTTTGGAACATACTTGCTTCAATATAGCCTAACATTAACTACAAAAATTGAACGCTAAAGATTTTATATTTGGATTAGCTACGATAAACCCTTTTTTCCAAGTTAAGCGACGTCATCGATGATGTAGATCAAAACCTTCGGGAAACGAACTCTACTTATTACTACAACATATTTATGTAATACATACAACAAATATCATAGAACCCTAGCCTTATTATAAAAATGAGATATTATTATTATTATATGACATATTTTGTACTATAAGACTGTAATATTAAAAAAAAACTGTAATTAATTTTGACGTCTTAAACTAATCAATATTATCAATAATAACATGGTAAGAATAACCTCGTGCGCCTATGAAAAGGCAAGATTTTTTTACGTACTAGTCCTCTGCCCCTCACTCGTCGTTAAGGTTCACTCGCTTGGCGCACTATACATCAATTTTACCTGATTTTGCGCTTTAATTCGAGTTTCAACTTTAGTGGCTTACATAAAACACATAAATAAGATAAGCATCCTCTACGTATTTTTCTGCAATTGTTTATGACCTGCGAAGTGATTTTAAGTCGGTCATGGCACGCTAGATCAAAAATGATGTATTTATTTATTATAAAATGTTCATAGATGATCTGCAGGTTCTTCGCGCATTTTTCTGATCAAATAGATAATATATTGCCTTTATGGGAGGTGAAGGCGTTCTGGACATTCTTCTCGCTAAGTTCGTCCAGTTTCTGCTGCGTGTTTGCCACACTGACCGTGACTTATAAGAATATCTACTTGCTCGCTTTTGGTTAACATAATTATTGAAACTCGAATTAAAACGCAAAATCAGGTAAAATTGATGTAAGTCATAAGCACAAGAATGGAAACTAATAATTGTCCAAATTCAGGACTTCGCATTATTCATTTAATTCCAAGGCGACCATATTATTTGTTCCACGGCATACGTGATGAATTTGGCGTATTTTAATTCATACAGTATTTATAATGTAATAGCAAAAATAATGATTTCGAAAAAAGTAGGCGAAACATTTCGGCAATGTGATACATCACTAGACTCGTTTTAAAAAAATGCATCTAATGACGTTATGAAAGTGTGGTAGTTCCATTTAAAGTTTTCGAGTAATATTTAAAAAATCGAATTGGTCAACTTTAATGTCTTAAATAAAACAAATAAATAAGTAAAACATCGTCTATGTATTTTTGTGCAATTGTTTATGATCTGAGAAGTGATTTTAAGTCGGTCATGGCACGCTAGATCAAAAATTAAAATTAGCTCTAAAAATAACAAATTACCGAAAAATGTTATAAAAATTATACAGTCCTATGCAGAATGATCTGTAGATTCAGAAAAATTAAAAATATACAGTGTATTCCATTTAAAAATCCAATGTTGAGGTCACTTCCGGCGAAACCGGAAGTCTTTAACAGTTGACAAATATGTACAAAAATTACATTTTGATAGTACAATAACTTTGCCGAGTTTCATCCCGAAAGTTTAAGAAATAAGGAAACGACAGTCGGAAAGTAATCCCGTTGACACCCGGT
>JAEQML010074397.1:0-14392 GCA_016904865.1 Pissodes strobi | reverse complement strand
ACTTGTATATTTATGTAAATTAGGTTTGTATTTGTTTGGGAACTGAGCGTTACACCTCTAAAACATAATATGTGTATTCCGTCGTTATAATTTAGAAAATTGTAATAATTATGAGTGTTACTTTTGTGTTTGTTATCTTATTCGCTATTAAGTTATTATAAAAACAATATTATTGGCATATTAAACTGAATTTAGTTATTTATGCGATTCTACATGAGCTATTTTCCCAAAATTTTAATAATACCGGAATAATGAAATAGCTCAAAGTAGGTTCATCAACAATTCCTACAAAAATTGTTGAAGTTGTTTTCAGGCAGGTAGCCGGGTGCCCAAGATGAGTACTAGATACTGAAATCACATTTCAATAAAATATTCTGTTTATATAGAATTAATTCAAACCTAACAAACCATTGTTTTAAAATATTTACTCACATATTTAAATTTAACAACATGAATACCAAAGGAATTACAAAAATAAACAGGTCACAAGTACAAGTACGTATAGGTTTTAGGTTTATTAATAAATTAAGGCATCGCTCTGAAATATAAAAATCGTTATTATACTAACGACTAAAAATATCGTATTATATTTTAGTTGTGTTTATCATACTGCGCTAAAAATCCATATATCATACTTATGTTTAAGTAATAAACTCAATAAGCCATTAGGGCCATGCAATACAAAACTTTTGTCTAACAACATTCATTTACTAATTACGGAATATTCAAAACATAATTTATAATATGTATTATGGAAACATTGATCTTAATATAATCTAAACTTTACAGTAGGTATACAATTAGGTATATTACAGTAGAAATAATTTTCGTCGATAAAGGCCTCTCTTTGAGATTAAAGTTTTCCGAATATATTCTGAAGCAAAAAGGTTTTCATAATTTTACCGTCGGGTTCACAAACTTTCCGAAGTAAAAGTTGCTTCAGTATTAATTAATACAAAGTCACATGAGTGCTGTAGTAAATTTAAAATAATCTGGGGTTTTCTATTATGATAAGCAACAGGTTACACTGTTTATTAAAATAGCAATACATACCTTGCTTCTATTCAATTCGTTGGTTTCTTAAAGTATATAAAATATTTTATTACGGTTCTTCAATTCCTTATTTTATACTGTGTCTTTTTTGTTTTATCTAATTCTCCTTTAAACGTTTTCATTTAACCGTTTGGTTTTTCAAAGTATCCATATAATATTTGTTCTCATTTCATAATTTATACTTTTGAAGTTAAAACTTCTTTAGCGCCGTTAACCGTGTAAGAACGGGAGTGATTTGAGAGCCGATGAAACGAAAAAAGCGACACCAATAGAAAGATATAGATCTATAGGATGAAGCCTGTGGAAGAATAAGATAGAGCACAGTTACACAGTTGTTACAAGTTTGTTAAAACTCAAAAGTTGTTTTCATCCGATCACTGTTAAGTTAAGCAACGTTGGGTGTGGTTAGTACTTGGATGAGTGATTGCTTGGTTTAGTTTTATGAAGGTTTCCCTTCTATCGCGCGTGAACTGTTTTTAATTTCAGCTCTGCTGAAGTTTTCACATTTTTCGTGCGGTTTTAAGCACATACTTTTTTTTTGAAGTGAAGACTTCTTTAGCACCCTGGGGTGTGATTTGAGCCTCGATGAAACGGAAAAAGCGACACCAGCTTCAAAACTTCTTTAGCGTCTTTAGCTGAAACCGGGAGTGATTTGAACTAGCGTCCTCAGACAGCAGTCTGTTTTCTACTTTTCTCTTGGCGCGTGCATCACAATGTTTACATTTGTATTTTTTTCACTTCATCCAATGCTCTCGGTTCGCTTCGCTCGCTCCGGAGCGCAACCAGACAAAACTAACCCAAAACTAACGCAAATTTAAAAAAAGAAACAAACATAACCTTAAAAAAGTTGCTGGGCACAGACTGGAATCGAACCAGGACCGTCGTATCACAAAGACAGTATCTGACCACTGAGCAACCAGACCGTTGAAAGCAATGGGTAATTCTGCCAAACAGACCACTGTTGGAACATGCTACTGTGATTTGAAACTTGAGAAAACGCATGAAAAAAACGAGGAAACTGAAAAAGTGGCACGAATAAAAAGATATAGATCTATGGATTCACAGTAGAAATATATGGCGCCCCTAGGATCAAAACATTTCGGAAATAAACTCCCCGGCCATTCGGATCTCCAGGCGCCGGGTGACCCTGGAGGCCCTTCATGCAACGTTTCATAGTCAGCAAGGATACTTAACCAATTTAAAATAGATTTCTGCAACATAAGAGGCCTAAATACAAACATTAATTTGGTACACCAACATCTAAAAACAAATAGACCACACATACTGGCCCTTAGAGAAACAAAAGTATGTTCTACAACAACAACAGTAAACTACCTCTACCCTGGATACGACCTACACTCCCGATTTAGATATAAATTCGGAATATGCCTTTTTGTCTGAAATGACATTACGTGTGTCCGCGAGGAAGCACTCGAACCGAACAACCTAGACGTCATGTGGCTTAAGTTTACTGCCAAGGGATTCTTCTTCTTCAGCCTCTCTCGGTCAACTGCTGGACGAAGGCCTCTCCCAGGACCCTCCACGAATTTCTGACTTGTGCTACTCGGAACCACTGTCTACCTGCGCAACATTTGTCATCGTCCAACCATCTTTTCTGCGGTCTTCCCACACTCTTTTTGTTTCTTTAGGTCTCCAATGTGCCAGTCTTATTGTCCAACTGTCTGTATTCTGCCTTGCAACGTGTCCTACCCATTGCCATTTGAGTGTCATTATTCTTTTGATAATTATCTGTTAGGCCTGTTCTTTATTCGATGATTTCGTTGCGGATTCTCTATCTTAAGCTCACACCGAGTTCTTCTTTCCATCGATCTTTGTGTAACCCTTAGGCGGCTATCACACCAGCAGTATGCGACAGCGACGATACCGCGACGATATTCAAATGCTAGCGACTTGACGGCGACCATACCTATGAAGACTTTACATCAAGGCTACTCAACCGCTACGCGATTTTACTATTTTGCAAATATAATCAAACTAGTGTACAAGATGTTTTCGTCAAGTAAAGACGAATCAATCGCAGTGGCATTGGATTATTTAAGTATATTACTAATAACGCACATCGAACAGCTTTCATTTGCGCTATTGAGAAATTGGATACGCATTATAGGCGAAGTATGAGCGTTGAAGAACGATTACTAATAACTTTAAGGTAAGTTTATTTATAAGTATTTATTTATAAAATAATAAGAATACAATATTGCGCTACTCTGATATTAATAAGAAATAATTAAAGAGAGAAAATATCAGAATGAAAGTTAACCGATTGTGTAGAAGTGTTTGATCCAAGCTGAGATAGTGAAGTGGTAGAAACAGGAGGTAGGTCATAAAAAGTAGGTTCTGGTGTAGGTATGTGGGTTGATGAAAGAGAAGGTGGGTTAGAGTAGTGCAGATATGTTGACCCAGAATGCAGTGAATACGAGCTAGAGGAAGAAATTTGAATAGGCAACGAAGGGCAGTTATTTAGCGTATCAATCAGCTCGAAGACTGTACGCTTAAACTGTCTGAAGGTGGTTTCTGGCATCTCGTCGACTTCTGGAAGTAGGCTTTCCAAAAATTGTCTTCGAGGATTGGCTGACTTCTCGAAAGCACTGACCTTTTTCCTCTTTGCATCAAAATATTGAATAAGTGAATTGTCGACTTCCTTTAATGTGTCGGTCTTTCGTTTTTTTTTGCATCACTGGTTTAGGGATAGTAATAGTGATAGTGGTAGGATCTTGTTCGCTTTCGACTGAATTGTGTTCCTGTTCCGTCATGTCGTTTTCTACAACTTCTTCAACGATAGTATCGCTGACAGATGGCGGTGACGGTACATTCCCATGCCCTGTATGTTAGTTTTAATAAATGGAACAATATATTCCATTCCATTCTCAGCTTTTTGGTGAGAGACTGTTCCTCAATCATGAGTGCTCCTCTTTGTCACATTTTCAACTTGATCGTAGGCACTGGTGTGTTCCCGGAGGTTTGGAAGATTGCCAGGATTTGCCCTATTCTCAAAAAAGGCGATCCATCTCTAGTAGAAAATTATCGTTGCATTTCCATATTATGCAAATTTTCCAAGGCGCTTGAGATTGTCTTACAGAAATACCTATTCTTCAAAATACGTAACAGATTGTCAGTTCATCAACACGGCTTTTTTCGAGAAGATCATGTATGACTAATCTCTGCTCTTTCTCCTCTAACGTCTGCGACGCCCTTAACCGCAGAAGTCAAGTGGATGATATTTACACAGACTTTTGCAAAGCATTTGATCGAATTGATCATCACATTTTACTACGGAAGGCATCTGACCAGTTCGGTTTCTCCAACAAACTTATCTTAGTATTGGAATCTTATCTCTTCAAACGTCGTCAATTTGTCGAAATCGATGGTTTTACATCGGAACCTTTTGTACCGACGTCAGGTGTCCCCCAGGGGTTCAACCTGGGACCACTGCTGTTCAACATATTCATCAACGATCTGGTCTCTCTGATAGACTGCAGCTCTCTCGCCTATGCTGACGATCTGAAAATTTTCCACCGTATCGATGCATTCGAGGACCACGTGTCTCTTCAAGCCAGTATTGATACGGTCAGTAGGTGGTGTGTGACTAACAGACTTCGCTTAAACACCTCCAAGTGCAACGTTGTTTCCTACTCTCGATCCAAAAATGCAAGTCTTTAATTACACCACAAATGATTGCACCTTGATTAGGCGTACTACGGTGAGGGATCTAGCTGTTGTTTTCAATGAGAAATTCTGTTTCACCAGTCATATCGATCAGATGGTGGCTAACGCTTCTAGAGCTTTGGGTTTTATTCTGAGAACTTGCAATCACTTTTCAAACGTATCCACACTTAAGCTCTTGTATTACCCCTTCGTGAGATCAAAGTTGGATTACGAGTCTATTGTTTGGTTCCCTATATATAACTGCCACGCTTACTAAGTCGAGTCAATTCAGAGGCGCTTCCTAAAATACTTAATGTTCAGGGAAGATGGCTCTTATCCTCAGCGAGGTCTGAACCATGATCTTGTCCTGTCGAGGTTTGCAGAGATGCCTTTGGCGGTTCGTCGCGACTCTCAGTCACTATCATTTCTCCATAAGCTTCTTTCCTCTAAAAACGACTGTCCACTTCTGTTGGAACGCCTATCATTTCACGTACCCCGCAGTGGTGCCAGACATCAACCTACTTTTTCGCTTGAATTTGCGAGGTCAAATATCATATCACAAAGTCCCATTTACAAAATATGCCACAATTTTAATCGCATTTCCGCTTTTTGCGACATAAACTTCGGCAGCTTACCAACTGTTTTGAGGTACCTGCGAGAGGCGTCTGGTTACTCCCTTTAGTTTATTAGTGTTATATATACCAATGTGTATTATACATATTTCCTTTTTTTATATTTATGTATATACATCTATTAACAGTGTTATTATTATAGTAACTTGTTAGGTACTTATTTGAATTTCCTGTAATTGGGCCTTTGGGCCTATTGGAAATATATGGCTATTTATATAGTTGTTCAAATAATAGTTCCTTTCTTTCCTGATCCACCAGGAGGTATATTTCGCTTGCGGACAAACACAGATCTTAAATCCTTCTATTTTTCTTTCGCCAATGACACTGAAAAAAATCTATCTACTAATCAAAATAGATTGTGCATTTTGTGATTGTTAATAATTTTTGCAGGTATCTAGCTACAGGAGACACGTTTCTGTCCCTCTCATTTTACTTCGCTAGAGGTCAAAGTACCATCTACACTGTTGTTCCTGAAACAACTGCAGCTATATGGAATAAATTGCAACCTGAATACATGAGTCTACCAAAAAAAGAGCAATGGAAAAAAAAGCCGATCGCTTATGGGAGGTTTGGAATCTCCCAAACTGCCTAGGGGCCTTAGATGGGAAACACATAAAAATTCAGAAGATTCCTAAGACAGGGTCAGCTAATTTCAACTACAAAGGCTATCATTCAATTATATTAATGGCCTGTAGTGGTGCAGATGGAATATTTACTACCATAGAAACAGGATTTGCTGGTCGAAACAGTGACGGTGGAATTTTTCGAGAATGTAGACTTGGAAGATGGCTGGAAAGGTTAGAAAGAGAAGGGCTGGATTTACCAGAAGAGACAGTTTAACCACGTGACGAATCTGGACAAGAGTTCCCGCACTATTTTGTCGGTGATGAAGCTTTTCACCTGAAACGTTATCTGATGTGCCCATATCCACAAAGGGTACTAAACAATTTAAAACGGATATTTAATTACAGACTGAGCAGAGGGCGCAAAACGGTTGAGTGTTCGTTTGGAATGATGTCCCATAAATTTCAGGTTGTTAAAACTGCAATTCTTTGTACGAACCCGACAACTACCACAAATATTATCAAGTGTTGTTGTGTTTTGCATAACTTTATACCTATTAGAGGACGTATGTACCAGAACTCTATGCAAATAGAAGCAGAGGAAGATATTTCTATTAGGCCAAGAGGAGTCGTACCAGAAATTTATTGGCAATGCCGAGACGTTCCCCACAAAATTTACGGAATTATCTGGCCAATTTCTTTATCACAGACGCAGGAGCCATGGCAATGGCAATACTGCGTTTAATTGAATTAAACTGTATTAACAATTTATAATATACACGTTTTTTTTTCTACAGCCGCGCGCAAAATAACTAATTACTAAATTGAAATGAAATCGCAACATGGAATAGAAAATTCTCACTTTTTCCGTCGAGTATGATATGAATAGTCATGGGAATCGAAAATTAATAAATGACAGCCGTGCGTTCATTACAGTTGTTGCTGGCACTCCTGTTCTAGATATGCCCAAATAACAGTCATTTGCAAATTTCAGAATAAGTACAGAGAAAAATGTGCATTTAATTTTAAAAAATGGGGCTGTAGGAAAAGTTCTGTGTGTTTTTCGAGCGCAAAGGTAGATTGCCGTTTTCGAAAGATTACTGCGCTCCATTGCACAACGCGCAGTAAACTTTCTCAAGCGGCAATCCGTTACTTTGCGCTCTAAAAACAGAAATACCTATTATTCACCTGTACTTTTTATCTCTTCCGCAATTTCACTCGACGCCTTTTCTGTTACATCTCTACTGGAATAATCAGTTAATGTATATACAGGGATATTTTTCAATTATTTCTACAAATCTAATGGTGTTTTATTCCTCACTCATGATAATATCCGTACGTGTGGGTATTTTCACGGTCGGTCGCAAGGAGACTGGGTCGCAAGGAGACTGAGCCACTCGGTCGCGCGAGACCGGTAGCTTTCAGGTAGCGTTGCGATCGCGTTGCCGTTGCTTTGGTGAGCATGTCTCCATTTGAAATTATTTGCTGCGACTACAAAGCGACGTCACGTCGCGGTATCGTCGCCGTCGCGTATTGCTGGTGTGATAGCCACCTTAGAAGTAGTTCTAATTCAGCTTGCAAGATTTGATTACAGACAGACAGACAGACAGACCCACAGGTGAAAGTAAATAAAAGCTTGTAAAAATTGGGGAGTTTCAATTTTTGTCCGGTTTATTTTAAGAGTGGTTTATAGGGGTTGTCATGGCAACGTCCTGCTGTAGACATGGTCAATACAAAGTGCTCAAAAATTGAAGGCGTTTAATTAATATTATTTGACAGCTGATGTCCAAGCCATTTAACTTCAGATATCTAAAACAGTGCGAAAAAAAAATCGATTGGAAATGAATCAGAAAATACTGCGGGTCACTCAATAACTCTCAGTATTTACTATATAACGTTGATGGTCAAAATATTGTTGGAAAAATAGCGATAATAATTAAATATTCAGGCGCCTGTGTGTGACATTCATGTTATTTAATAGTGCAGTAATCAATAAAAGCATATAATTTCAAATGTTTTCCTGTTATTACAATTTTTATAGTTAGAGTGAAATAATTATTTAATAAATTGGGGAGTTTCAATTTTTGCCCTGTTTAGTTTAAGAGTGGTTTATAGGGGTTGCCATGGCAACGTCCTATTGAAGACATGGTCAATACAAAGTGCTCAAAAATTGAATTATTTTAATTAAGAATATTCAGTAGCTGGTGTCCAAACTATTTAACCTCATATATCTAAGACAGTGCGACGAAAAAATCGATTCTAAATAAATGAGAAGATACCGTGGGTCTCTCAATAACTAAATATTTACTATATAACGTTAATGGCCAAAATACTGTAAGAAAAATATCGATAATTATTAAACATTCAGGCGCCAGTGTGTGACATTCACAGTGTAAGTAGTGCAATAATAAATAAAAACACAATTTTCCATTTTAATGGAAATAAGTCTTCTGTCTGCCATTCTTAGATTACGAATCATTCTGGCACAATCGTGTATATTTATGATATGTTGCAACTTCATTCCCAGAAGAAGAATATCTGCTTTCTTATTTGACAAATCGTCCATATACACAAGGTAATTTAAACGAAAATGAGGACTTTAGAGCAGGGCAGGATAATCAGTTGCTTACAAATTCCCAGGAATATTATCCAACCCAAAGTTTAAGAAATTCTCAAAAATATATCGAAACCAGGAACTTCGCGCAATGGCCTAGAAAAATGTTGCTCAAAATATTTCAAAGATTCATGCCGAGACTTGAGAGAATAAGTTGCTTTTGAAAAACAAGTAACCCCTTTGAGACTATAAGGTGGTTCCAAGGAAAAAATTATCAAATATATGCAGAAAACGACGTCAAAAGGCATTATTGACAGACATTCCTATCAAATGGGCCTTAGAGAAGAGCAAAATAAGATGATCTTAAGGCCAGCCTCCCCTATCTTATCTGAGTAATTTAATAATGACAGGGAGGAGCAGATGAAAAAGTGGCAGACAAGATGGGCAAGCTACGAAGCGTGAAAAAACTCTTTATAAGAAACATAACCATTTGGGTCATACGGAAGTGGGGTGAAGTTAACTGTTACACCACACATTGTATCTTCACAACCTACCCCAAGGCATTAAAAAGAGGAAACCGATCAGTGCTGGTGTTGCGGTGAACGCAACACCCCGGAACACTCACGCTTCTTCTGTGTCAAGTTCGAAAAACCTAAAACGGGAGCCCCGAGGTAGCATGCCATAAGAAGTAAGTAAAGATAACACCTGATGATGACCTTAAAAGAGAATTATATGGTTGTGACGGATATACTCGAAAGAATTATGAATGAATAAGAGATAATCCTGAAAGGCGGTTTCGGGAAGAAGCATTGACGTGATGTTTACTGGGTGTGGGCCCCCCGGATCACAATGAAGAGCTCAGTGCCAGAGTACCTGGGGTACCTTCCCGGATGTATACGTAAATGTGTTTTACATCTATTTACCCCAATAACGAATGGCGGAGAGAATTCTCAGACACAAGAAATATCTAAACGTTTTAGATGGAGTCATTCCACTTATAGGGAAGTATCAACGAGAGTAGTGCGGGCATTAGCTGGGTTACCCCTCCCCTAATTGATTTGACTGTAGAGGAGAGAAACAGAATATACAGGGAGGGAAGATAAATGACCGAACTTCTTATTCCTAAAATTGACGTATACAGCGACTTTGATTTTAAGAGTTTAAGGTAAAATTAATATACAGGGACTTTCGAATCTATTGCATTCTCCTCAGCTTCATTTTTGAACGTAATTTTCTAATTTACTAGCATTTATTTTATCTGCCATTTGTTCTTTAAGCTTTGAATACAAACTCTCTTGATCATTATTGACTACAGAATCAATAAATACCTTGGAGTCGCAGGAAAGTTCGGAGTTTGACGGTTCTTCATCCGAATGTGATTGAGGTAGTGGAGTAGGGTCCGCATTTTCAAATAATGGAAGCTCGGAAATGTCTGAGCTTTTAGACTCTAGAGTTTCTCCATGCAGGTCGATTTTCTAATAGGGGAGATAAGTGTTTTAAGGAAACGGTTACTTCTCGGCCATCTGACTGTCGAACCAAGGCATACTCGGGATTTGCCTCTACCAAGTCTACTTCTTCAGCGAGAGGGTCGTACTTGGAATTCCGAACATTCTTTTTCATGAAGATCTTGTTTCCCGGAGTTGTAAGCGAAGATGGAATAGCTGTCCCATTTGTGGATTTTCTTGCATGAAGAAATATGCGTTCATGAGGAGTAGAATTAGTAGCAATGCGCAATGGAGAACCGATTGAATGAAGAATGAAGAGTGACTTCTAGGACTTCTTCCTATTGTTGTATTTCTAGATGTCTTGATTTCAAAGGAAGAGAAATAACTTGCCAAATTATACCATTAAATCGTTCAGTTCATTTCCTTGAGGATTATACGGTGTAGATCTAATGGAGGCTATCCCTCTAGAGTATAAAAATGATTTTAATTCATAGGACATAAATGATGATCCATGATCAGAATGAACATATTTGGGCATCCCAAATATAGAAAACAAATTATTTAAACCCAGTATTACTGTATTTGCCGACATATCGAGGCAAGGATATGCAAAAGGAAAACGAGGAAATTCGGCAATGATAGTTAAAATATATCTGTTTCGTGTCGAAGAGGGAAGTGGGCCTTTAAAATCTAGACTTATTCTTTCAAAAGGAGACGTTGCTTTTATAAGAGTTCCCTTATGTTTAACAAACTTTGGCTTGACTTCAGCACAGATTGGGCAAGATGCGGTCATAAATCTCACATCTTCTACTGAAAATGCCATATTTTTAGATCGGATCTAATGGATCATTCTCGTGACCCCAAGATGATAAATCGTACAATGTTTTCTCTTTGCTCATTCCACAAACTCGTGAAAAAGTGTCAGCAACAGTGTTGTAACTGCCAGGGCGATATGTTATATCGTAGCTATAACAAGAAAGCTCCTTTCATCATACACTTCTTTTTCGATGAATGAATGGCCTGTTTCACTTTGACTTAACGTTCTGGAGAAAAACGCTACAGGTCCCGCATCTTGGCTTAAAGAAGCAGCAATAGAATGGTCAGATGCATCAATTTCAACAACAAATGGTCGTAGCAGCAATCTGGCAATATCACTTTTAAGCCTCTCGAAGTCTTCAATTACGGGTTCGGGCAAAGGGAATATTTTACAGGAAACTAGCCGGTGAATTTTTTCGGAAAAAGAAGGGATTCATTTTGAATAATGAGCAAACATACCAATCACAGAATATGATATAATCAATCACACGTTGAAAACAAACGACCCCATGGCGTGACTAAATAAATTGGTACAACTTATCATCGGCTTCAAACGCGGAGTAAAGATTTTCGTCTTCAAGTATAAGGACTTGTTGGTATGCACCACTTTGAAGATTTATGTTCCTAAAATCTTGAATTTAGCCCCCGCACGGACTATATCTTCAATATTTGGAAGAGGATACGCATCTAAATACGTGAATTTGTTGATAGTTTGTGAGTAGTCGAACACCATCCTCTTCTTATGGAGAGTTATTGCTTCTATAATTCCATTCAAGAGAAGGGTTATAATTTCACTTAAAATAAATTTTGCATCTTCGTGTGAGAATCTTCGAGATTTGGTAGCAATTGGCCTGCAGTCTGCTGACAAATTTGAAAATAAAGTTGGTGGTTTTATATCCAATAAAGGTAAATAACAAACGGAAGGTAAATCAATAATTATTAAAGGTTGTTTTGGGCATGTGCAGTGTACTTTTAGATTGGAATGTTGTCTGAGTATATTATGTCTTATGTGATTCGGCACACATGTCTGAAAGAACTGTTAATTGCAGATTTGCATATTTATGATGGCTTAGTTCCAAATCGACAAAACATTGGTCTGATATAGGAGATTGTAACGCAGTAGAGGCCATGGATATATATCCAGTACGTGGAAACACAGGTACAGATACGGAGCTTTCAGAAATATAAGTTTCTGAACTTCCTGTATCAATTAAAGCATCAGCAGTAAAGCCATTAATTTTGACTTTGATGACACATCTAGCTAAACTTTCTGGAGCTGCAGCGAAAATTTTTGAAGATGGAAAGAGTCAAGCTGAGAATGCTTTTAATTTGCTTTTAATTGACCTTCCCTTGAAAAGTGTCCCAGGACACAAATTGCGTAGGTGCCTTTTGTTACTTTCACAGATATAACACCTATATTCTTCTGTGACTGCAGCAGTAAATTGAGCTTCATGTTCTTCTATGGTTTGTTTACTTGTTGAAGGTATTGAATTGACAAAATGTGAAGACATAGTGTAGGCGTCTGAATGCTCTTGGGCTAACTTCAAGGACAAAGCTTGGTTTTGGCGTCTGGCAGTTTTAAAGAGTGATTTTCGAGTAGACGTTGTCTAATATGGCAGGAACTTAATCCACTAATAAATTAGTCTCTTATGTAGTGATTTCGGTTTTCAAATTTATATTAATTATTAAAGAAACCTACGATCGTTTTCTATTTTTCTATTGAAAAACATCTCTGATGGTGCATCGAATATCACTTTGCCATCAAAACGAATTTATTTTGACGGACAGGTTGCACCGCTAATCTGCATATATATTTGAATAATATGAGCCAGAGAGGTGAATAAGTCTAAATTTGTTTGTGTTGTGGGAGTTTCCATTAATTTCGATGCACCGGACAGTTGAAAACATCAATATGCGACGTTTGCATAAATAGAGACTGATAACATGCATGTCTAAATTTATAATATGCGAATAAAAGGGAACAGACTAAAAGCTGCATTTGATATAGCAGAAGTATTCGAGAGCGATTTTATTCACAGAATTAATGTATCGCTGGATGTGGATGTTGAAAAGAAGTGATAATTTTATGAAATGTGATTCCTCAATAATAAGCGTGTTTTTTGCTGACATAATTCAACGTAAAAAAAAAGCAATAAGAGTCTTAGATTTTAGTTTCTACTACCAGCACCAAATCATTATAAAATCTCATGAAGAAAATATAAGAATAATCGTCACTCATATAACAACATTCGATTGGACGAATATATTCTGTCAATTAAAAACCTTGTACAACCTTCTTAAAAACGCACCAACAGGAACATCAAGCTGACAGATGATAGATGACAAGTGACAAATCTCAAATTTGATTGATACGTCATCGTTACCTAAACAATGATAGATTAGACAAATCAGTAAAGCCACGTAAGAATAAAACGTTGTAAAGTTCGATGCATCATAGAAGACGGTGATCTCCCCTACTGAAATACTCACCAAAAAAAAAAAAATAAATTGACGCAAATTCGTAGCGTCTCGGCTCGAACGAGTCAATTAACGAATAATAACTGTAAAATTCGTGGAAGTATCATCTCGACTAGAAACCGGTATTATCATTATGCAATACACAATTATTGTTCTTTTCCAATCATTAGACAGACAAAAATAGCATTTTAATTATCTTAATTGATGCGTCGTCGTCGTTGTAATTCCATTGACACATATTTACTAAACCACTTATACCAATAGAAGTTACATTAGCGGTGAATATTATTTATTAATTACATTGCATGTTCTTCATGAACTTGCTTAGTAAAATATTAATAACAGACGACTAGCATTTTTCGGCTGAAAATTAGCTCGAACACAATTTCATTGATAATACAGTGTTTTGAAGTATAAAAACTAGTATGCTTATGTAATATACAATGATTTATTTATATAACAAAAATATAGTGCATAATGATTGGATGAATACTTATAGGCAATATGGCCAGTGGAATTTTTGGTCCGTAAAATAGTCGAAAATATCTGCTTCCATTGCGCTAAAAAAATTATAACAGTTGTGAAGTGCAAAAAGTGCCACAACCACTTCCCCGCATGTTTGCAATAAACAAACGGTGCTAAAAATGCCGTCGAACACGAAGGTGATCTTGCGGAATTAAGGCAGCTATACGAAGAGCTAAATCAAAAATACATCTCCCTGGAAGGCAATTTCCACGTATTAAGGGAAAAGCTGGAAAAGCTTGAGGGAAGAGTGCCAGAAAGTAAACAGGTACAAAGTTCAGGACCATCAAAAATCCTAGATTCAAGGATTACCACGAAACAACTGGCAACGTTGTCAACTCGCCAGAGACAGAAGTCAGCTGTTGCTATCTGCGCGAGCACATCGGCGAACCAGTAGAACAAGCCTGAGGTTGACATTGACGGTGACAATAATATTGTTTTTGTTGAGCAATTCCAAGGTGAAAAACTCTAGGGTCCATAACACTTTAGCGTCACACAAATTAAGAAGTTTTTGGTAAAAATAAGAACATTTTCTATGTTAGAGAGAGTGATTCTTTATTAAAAAGTGCGGACGGAGGATCTTTTTTATTAAAAAATAGTACCATTTCTAACCTAAAAAATATGAATCTTTCGGAACACTCACATCTACCTATACCAAATTTT
>JAEQML010074396.1:0-14393 GCA_016904865.1 Pissodes strobi | reverse complement strand
ATTTGTCTCCTGACGATTTCAATATTTTTATTGTTCGGTTGCTGACGTATTATCTTCTCAGCTCGATCCTGGTATAAATCCCCTGGAATACCTATCGGGCAAGAGGGTCTCAAATTCTTTCTTTCTGGCACCAGTAAGTGTCTCTGAGGTTGTGGACACTCTTAGGCTTTTCAAAAGTAAAAATTCTTCTGGCTTTGATGATATTTCTCATCTTCTTCTCAATGATGCTAGGCTGCAAGAAATTGCGGTAGTCATAAATGACTTTTGAGAGTGGTGAGTTTCCCAGTATTCTTAAACAAGCTATGGTTGTACCTCTGTACAAGGGAGGTGACTCTAATTCTCCAGAGAACTTTAGTCATATCTCTCTTCTGCCTTCTCTTGGTAAGCTAATAGAAAGACTCGTTAAAAAAAGAGTGCTTTCATTTCTCACTGCAAATAAAATCCTATCCAGTTCTCAATTTGGCTTCCAGAGTGGAAAATCAACTTCGGATGCTATTTTCTCTCTTCTTGAAGACATTTATTTAAGTACAAATGAGAATCTACTTTCAGCAGCAGTATTTTGCGACTTGTCGAAGGCATTCGACTGTGTCGATCATCATGTGTTGCTTCAAAAGCTGGAGGTTTATGGATTTAGGGGTATAACTCTCAATTGGTTTAAATCCTACTTGCATGGCCGTAGGCAGTCAGTGTCATATCAAGGCACGGTCTCTAACTCAATGCCAATAAATTGTGAAGTGCCCCAGGGCACTATCCTCTTTTTGATCTATATCAATGATCTTGCCTCCATTCTAATCAAGGGAATTGTTAGGCTCTTTGCGGATGACACTTCTATTGTTTGGCGTGCGAGTGATGTTGGGTTTTGGAGAGAATGATCAATGCTGATTTAGTTCGCATAAGAACCTGGTGTAATAGCAACAATTTATCGTTTAACACACCAAAGACTAACATGTTGAGCTTCAAGTGTTCTCTGGGTAATATTTCATTGGGCGGTGACCAAATACTTCCTGCTGCTGGTGCCAAATTCTTGGGGGTGTCACTGGATGAGAGTTTGAAGTTTGAGGAGCACATCAAGGCTCTTTCAGTTGGGCTATCCTCTGGTTGCTGTGCCTTGAGAGTGCTTTCTCACCACCTGGAGCCACCCGTCTTGAGATCGGCTTATTTTTCTCTAATAGAGTCACGCGTTACTTATGGTATAGCTTTCTGGGGATGTTGCAGTGCTGCCAGCTTCTCTTCAATTTTTATCTTGCAGAAACGAGCTCTTAGGTTTATGTTTAATATTTCATTTCGGCATTCTTGTAAACCTATTTTTATTTCACAAAAGATCTTGACTGTTCCATGTTTGTATTTGCTAGAGAGTGTTTGTCTAGTTTACAAGAAGTATTTCAACTCTTTGCATTCTGTCTGACCATATCACACTAGGCAGGTGAATGTTATTCCTTTATTGATTCCCCGAAGTGCTCTGGTTATGAAGTCCTTTGTCTACTTTGCTAAAAAAGCCTTTAATCACCTTAGATCCTCTGATTCTTACAGGGCGTTTAGAAGGAGGGTAAAGGAATTACTTTTGAGAAAGGCTTACGATGATGTTGCCGAGTTCCTTTATGTCTATTTCATCTTTTATTTTTATTTGTGTATGTAAATTTTATTAACAAGGTGTCCGTTTGTTGGACTATTTATACCTATTTTCAATTTTTTTATGTTCCTTGTACTTGGTACTGTATTTGTATAATTTACTTATTTGATCCTTATCAAACTTTTTTTTGTACCTATCTAAAAATTTTTATGGTTAGCTTTGTAAATGAGATTTTTATCTTTTTATAATAAAGCTCTTTTTGGCTTTGACTTCAAAGTCAAAGCCATCACTAACCCAAACTATCACCAAACTATACGGTGAAAAACGAAAGTTATACACGTGTTGAGGTGTTTCCCCAGCACAAAAGTTGACGAATAATAGATGACATTGACTATGTTAAAATACTAAACAAGGTAGAACAATATAAGGGATTAAGGTAAAATAAATATACAGGGACTTTCGAATCTATTACATTCTCCCCAGCTTCATTTTTGAACGTAATCTTCTAAGTACCTAGGGAGTCTTATTAATCTACTAGGATTTATTTTATCTGCCTTTTGTTATTTAAGCTTTGGATACGGACTCTCTTGATCATTTTTGACTACAGAATCAATAAGTACCTTGGAGTCGCATGAAAGTCCAGAGTTTGACGGTCGTTCATCCGAATGTAATTGAGGTAGTGGAGTAGGGTCCGCATGTTCAAATAATGGAAGCTTGGAAATGTATTTGGCTTTAGATACTAGAGTTTCGCCAGGTCGATTTTCTAATAGAGTTTTATCTCCACGGGGAGCAAGTGCTTTAAGGAAACGGTTACTTCTCGACCATCTGACTATCGAACCAAGGCATACTCGGGGCTTGCCTCTGCGAAGTCTCCTTCAACGAGAGGGTCGTACTTGGAATTGCGAATATTCTTTTTCATGACGATCTTGTTTCCCGGAGTTGTAAGGCAAGATGGAATAGCTGTCCCATTTGTGGATTTTCTTGCATGAAGAAACATGCGTTCATGAAGAGTAGAATTAGTAGCGGTGCGCAATAGAGAACGGATTGAATGAAGAGCGACTTCTAGGACTTCTTCTTATTGTTGTATTTTTAGATCTCTTGACTTGACAAATAGTTAGTAAAATTATACCATTAAATCGTTCAGTTTGCCCATTTCCTTGAGGATTTATACAGTGTAGATCTACTGGCGACTATCCCTCTAGAGTATAAAAATGATTTTAATTCATAGGACATAAATGATGATCCTTGATCGCAATGAACATATTTGGGCATCCCAAATATAGAAAAGAAATTATTTAAACACAGTTTTACTGTATTTGACATATCGGGGCAAGGATAGGCAAAAGGAAAACGAGAAAATTCGTCAATGATAGTTAAAATATATCTGTTTCGTGTGGAAGAGGGAAGTGGGCCTTTAAAAGACTTATTCTTTGCAAAGGAAAAGTTGCTTTTATAAGAGTTCCATTATTTTTAACAAACTTTGGCTTGACTTCAGCACAGATTGGGCAAGATGCAGTCATTAACCTCACATCTTCTACTGAAAGCGCCATATTTTTAGATCGGATCGAATGTATCATTCTCGTGACCCCAGGATGACATAATGCTTGATGTAAATCGTACAGTATTTTCTCTCTGGTTCCACAAACTCGTGAAAAAGTGTCAGCAACAGTGTTGTAACTGCCAGGGCGGTGTGTTATATCGTAGCTATAACAAGATAGCTTCAAACGCCATCTAAGAATCTTTTTATTTTTGATATTGCTGCTATGCCTTGCATTAAACATAAACGAAACAGATTTTTGGTCAGTGATAAGTTGAAAATGACGTCCAATTTAAAAAAGACGCCACTTTTTGAGGGATTCGACTATAGCATACTCTTCTTTTTCGACGGATGAATGGCCATTTTCACTTTGACTTAACGTTCTGGAGAAAAACGCTACGGGTCTCCCATCTTGGCTTAAAGAAGCAGCAGTAAAATGGTCAGATGCATCAGTTTCGTGGACAAATGGAGTACTATCTTCAATGAACGCAACAGCAGATCTGGCAATATCACTTTTAAGTCTCAATTACGGGTTCGGACAAAGGGAATATTTTACAGGTAACTAGTCGGTGAATTTTTTTCAGAAAAAGAAAAGATCCTTTTTGAATAATGAGCAAACATACCAACCGCTCTTCTTAAAGAGGTTGTGTCAGTAGGAAGTGGAAGTTTTAGCAAAGGTTCAAGTCTGTCAGGGTCTGGTTTTATTATTTTGTTTCAATAATTACATATCCAAAAAGCTTAATGGATTTCACGGAATACGAGCTCTTCCTTTCGTTAATAGTAAGATTATATTTCTTTACTATGGATAAGAAAGTGAAGATTTTTGTCGTCTTCATGTTGATTCCGCCCACAAACGGTTATGTCATCCAAATAGGAATATATTCCTTTAAGACCCTCATGCTTCAAAAGCGATGTAAAGTGTTTCGTCTTCACGTATAGGGACTTGATGGTATGCACTTTGAAGATCTATGGTAGGTACTAAAAATCTCGAATTTAGCCACTGCACGGACTATGTCTTCATTATTTGGAAGATGATATACATCTAAATGCGTGAATTTGTTGATAGTTTGTGAGTAGCCGACCACCATCCTCTTCTTATGGTTTTCATTGTTCGTTATCAAAACTTGTGCACGTCATGGAGAATTACTTTCTTCTATAATTCCATTCAAGAGAAGGGTTTTAATTTCACTTAAAATAAATTTTGCATATTCGTGTGAGAATCTTCGAGATTTGGTAGCAATTGGGCTGCAGTCTGCTGACAAATTTGAAAACACAGTTGGTGGTTTTATATCCAATGAAGGTAAACAACAAACAGAAGGTAAATCAATTATTAAAGGTTGTTTTGGGCCTGCGAAGTGTACTTTTAGATTAAAATGTTGTCTGAGTATATCGTGTCCTATTATAGCATCGGCACATAAGTCTAAAAGAACTGTCAATTGAAGATTTGTATATTTATGATGGTTTAGTTTCAAATCGACAGAAATAGTATAAGTTTCTGAACTTCCTGTATCAACTAAAGCATCAGCAGTAAAGCCATTAATTTTCACTTTGATGACACACCTAGCTAAACTTTCTGCAGCTGCAACGAGAATTTTTGAAGATGGAATGAGTGAAGCTGAGAATGCTTTTACTTTGACATACCTTTGGAAAGTGTCCCTGTTTTCGCCAATCGGTGCACATCGCTTTCCTTGCAGGACACCAGTTGCGCAGGTGCCTTTTATTACTTCCACATATAGTGCGCCAAGCGAGTGAACCTTAACGACGACTGAGGGGGGTAGAGGACTAGCACGTAAAAAATCTTGCCTTCCCATAGTCGCACGAGGTTATTCTTACCATATTATTGTTGATAATATTGATTAGTTTAAGACGTTAAAATTAATTACAGTTTTTTTTATATTACAGTCTTATAGTACAAAATATGTCATATAATAATATCTCATTTTTATAATAAGGATAGTATTCTATGATATTTGTTGTATGTATTACAAATCAATCAAATCATGCATTACATAAATATGTAATAATAAGTAGAATTCGTTTCCCGAAGGTTTTGTATTTACGTCATCCATGACGTCGCTTAATTTAAAAAAAAACGGTTTATCGTAGCTAATTCATATAAATAATTCTCTAGCATTCAATTCAAATTCATATAAATTCTCTAGCGTTCAAGTTAGGCAATATTGAAGCAAGTATGTTCCAAAACGCTCTTTATAGAACGTTCGGATTTGTTTTGTAATAAAAATTTTAATTTAGAGAGTTCAGTTAAGAGAGTTATCCGAAATATATAAAAATTAGTTAACCGCGTATAATAATCACCAAATGCAAGAAAAATATAAGAAATGTTAAAAATCGTCAAAGATATCATCAAATTAAGGGTCTGATGATATATAGGTTGTGTCGATTTTGCAAATTTTCTTTTTTTTTCGCTAGAAAAGGGGTGTCCTATAGAGTAGCTTAAGCCAAAAAAAATCGGAGGATTCGCCACATTTGAGTCGAAAAATATCCGTGTTTTGAGCCTAAATTGCCCTAGAAGGGCAAACTTCCACTACGACTTTCCCAGGTGTAACGTGAAAATATTGAAATTGTAACGTGAAAATAATGAAATTTTAGTAACCGACACGGGGGACCTGGCACAGTGTTTCCAAAAGTTGCACATTTTCTTATGGGGAATAACAGTGTTGTTTACTATTTAAGTATATCTAATATCCCACTTCACGCATAACCCTCCGCTCGCTGCGGGGGCACAACCAAACAAAACTAACCCAAGGCATGCCGGAAATAAAAAAAAAATTGAAATTTGTCAGTCGAAAATGCAAATAATTTTTAGTTTGTTTTTCCTCATTTGGGAATGTCTTGGGTTAGTTTGGGTTAGGTTTGTTTGGTTACGCCCCCGGAGCGAGCGGAGGGCCATGTATGAAGTGAAATATTTGACGAATATATACATACCTACAAAGGAATAGTGTAATCGAATGAGTGTCTCTTTCATTTCGATGTATGAATGCAAATGCACATTGAAAAATCATCCAAGCAGCCACGTTTACCATACGGCGGGCAATGATATCATTATGGCAGGATCGACCATCCCTTCATCTTCATTCAATCGGACTACTGGGGGTCTTGGTCAACAGCAATATGTCCTGGCATGACCACGTTGCTAACGTCGCAAAATCAGCCTCCCAGAAGCTTGGTACGCTATTTCGCAACAAAGATTGTATACACCGCAGCAGCTGATCTTGCTTTACAAAGCGCAAATAAGACCGTGCTTAGAATATTTCTCACACATCTGGGGTGCCACGCCAGAGCACACCCTAAAGCTACTGGATTCCGTTCAGAAGAGAGTTGTGCGTCTCGTCGGTGACCCGGAGTTGACACGGAATCTGGATAGTCTGAAAGACCGCAAACATGTGACCGAGAAATGCCTGTTTTACAGATACTTTTACGGCAGATGTTCCCAGGATTTGGCCCTCCTTATCCCGCCCCTGACAACGCCTGTCAGACAGTCACGATAGACGGCAAGAGCGCACCGGTTCGTCGTACAACTGGAAACACCTAAAACATCGCTTTACAAGAACTCCTTTGTCTGGCGCACTGCATCACTGTGAAACTCTCTCCCAGGACGCATATTCGGATGTAACAAGCAAGATGTCCATTCGACTATGCCGAACGTTTCTTCATATGAGACGTGCACGATAGCATTTAGTCGGATGTCGTGACTGTTACATAGAATCAACAAATAAGTCTTCAATTATTTAAGCACTTCATGCATGGCCCTCCGCTCGCTTCGCTCTCTATACGGGGGCTCAACAAATAGAAACTAACCAGGTGCTAACCAAAACTAACCCAATTCTTTTTTAATATTTTGGGTTAATTTTGGTTAGCACTTGGTTAGTGTCTGTTTGTTGAGCCCCCGTAGCGAGCGAAGCGAGCGGAG
Source organism: Pissodes strobi (assembly GCA_016904865.1). Classification (NCBI taxonomy): domain Eukaryota; kingdom Metazoa; phylum Arthropoda; class Insecta; order Coleoptera; family Curculionidae; genus Pissodes; species Pissodes strobi. The sequence goes on along the minus strand of JAEQML010074396.1, from coordinate 7,355 downwards.
GCCATGTATGAAGTGTTAAAATAATTGAAGACTTATTTGTTGATTCTATGTAACAGTCACGACATCTGACTAAATGCTATCGTGCACGTCACATATAAAGAAACGATCGACATTGCCGAATGGACATCTTGCCTGTTACATGCGGATATCCTCCCAGGACATCTGTTCCCCTAACTAAATATTCAAGAACCGTGTCAAACAACATCTTCGCACACACACCGCTCGTCGAACAATATAGGATGTGCTACTGCCATAAAAAATCATTCACCTAAATAAAAAAAAAGAGTAGAGACACTTATAGCACAGCTTATTCACTACCAGCTAGTGAACTCTATCGAAATCGGAAAGGTGGTGTGTCGGGCACTGTGCTCTGAGCGGTTCAGTTCCACAAATGAATTTAAAATGAATTTTCGCTTCAAAATACATGAGAAATTCGTCCGAAGCCTCGGCTATCGCCCTGAGAGGTTCGGAAATTTCGGATTTTTGTACAATTATTGTGCGTTTTAAAATCATTTTTAAACGGATTTTGACGATAAAATAGTTATTTATGCAACAAGTGTGTAAAGTGAATCTTTTTTTATGAATGGGAATATTGATAAAAAAAATTAATTGAAATCGAATAAAAAAGGGTACTTTACACATGAGTAGCATACAAAATTTTTTCCACTACCGAAAAACATATGAAAACGAAAAATATTATTAAATTACTTTACGCACTAGTGCGTAAAATAACTTATTTTACGCACTGCACATTAAAAAAGCCTATTTTACGAATCTTAGAGAGTGCGTAAAGTGAGTACTTTACGCACGGTAGTATAAAAAGCATATTTTAAATTAAACGAACTGTCAAAAGTTTTATTCAGATGCCCAGGTGTTTAAAACAATATTAAGTCATGACCCTCTTCTAAAATTTGCAAAACTTGGTTATTGACTTTTCCAAATCAAAGGATGCCGCTGCAAGATGACTAGCTGGTAGTAAATAAGCTGCGCTTATAGCGCACCATTTTTCTAATGAATTTTGCTAACGAAACTACAGTAAACGTCTGGCAACAGTGTGCCTTCTTAAAAATCTTTGTTTTAGCTATTGTGACAGTTGACAGTAAAAAGGGGGATGGATATTTACAAGTAAAATTTAATTTTGTCTAATGGGGCTATGAGTCGCTTTAAATTAGGACCGGAACAAAACGGAGGTCTCTCGTTCGACGCAAATGTATCCTAGTTAATATTTTCACCCGACAGTTGATGTTGAGATGTGTTTTGTCTATATTTCTAGTGCTTTTGTGAAGTGGTGCTGAAAATTTGTGTCAAAACTCGAACTTTAAGGGCATTTTTTCAGTTGAAATGTAGCGGATCTTCCGACTTTTTTGGCTTAAACTACTCTATAGGACACCCCCTTTCTAGTGAAAAAAGAGAATTTGCAAAATCGACAAAACCTATATATCACCAGACCGTACAAACCAAATAATATAAATAACCACACAGTCCGGCATCGGCAATTTCCACGCCAATGGCTAAAGCAAGTCGCTGCCGAAATTTTAAAATATGTAAAAAAATTAGGTGTTGGTCTAGGGTCAAAGTGTATTTAATATATCCTGCGACCAATCACGAAACTGCCTCCCGCTAAAAACCAAGTAAACGTCGCACTGTTGCCTATTGTCGCGTATTTTAAATAGCTTGAAGGCGAATAAAATATAAATATTACAAATATTATAGTATTCCGTATTCCGTATTTCCCTGTGTAAATAAAATAGTAAATAATAGAAGACAGTAGTATTAAGGAAAATAACAAAATTAAGTATTCAAGTAGGAAATTTAAATATGTAAATTCACTATAGGAAACTAGACAGAAAATAAATTAGGATTATTGGGAAAACAATGTGGCAGCATCTAAATATGCGAAGACATTTTTTGCCCGCATTCTTTTCGTCCGGGTTCTTTCATTTGGCAAACAGTAAATAACACCTATATACTTTTGTTGCTGCAGCAGTAAAGTGAGCTTCGTGTTCTTCTATGGTTTGTTTACTTATTGAAGGTACTGAATTGTCAAAATTTGAAGACATAGTGTAGGCGTCTGAATGCTTTTGGGCTGACTCCAAGAACAAAGCTTGCTTTACGGCGTCTTGCAGTTTTAAAGAGTGATTTTCGAGTAGACGTTGTCGAATATCGCAGGAACTTAATCCACTAATAAATGAGTCTCTTATGTAGTCATTTCGGTTTTCATCGGCCGTGACAGCTAAAACAATGCAGTTCTTACTTAGTTGTTTCAGGACTTGTATATACTGATCTATCGTTTCACCAGGTTGTTGCTTTCTAGAAGTGAGACAGTGTCTAGCAAATATTTCATTTCTAGGTTTGACAAAAGTTGTATCATGAGTTTGAATTGCATCTGAGTATGTCAAACATTCGGCGATATATTCATAGTTCTTATGACTTACATGATTTATCAAAAGTTTTAGGTTTTCCGGATCATCGCTTTTCTCAACAGTAGTTACAAAGTTATTAAAGGTTGTCTTCCAGTGGGCCCATTCTGCCTGCGCTTTGGAAGAGTTTGGATCAGCGTCGAATCTGTCTGGCTTTAGGAATTTATCCATACTTGCTAATTAAATTGTAGTAACTTATAGACCTTTTGATATAAGGCTTTAATTAGCAAGAAATACACATACAAAAGTTGACAAATAATAGATAACATTGACTATGTTAAATCACTAAACAAAGTAGAACAATATAAGGGATTAAGGTAAAATAAATATACAGGGACTTTCGAATATATTACACATTGTATATTTGGTTCGTATGAATTAAAAGTTAATTTTTTATTAAATTCAGATTTGCCCTATTTCTTTCGTCACGTCATTTTTGGTTCATTGGAGAAAATATCCTTTCACTGACGCAGACGTGGCGGGAATAGAACTGGAACGTCAAACTGGTGAGAGGAGTTTGATTACGGGGAGTGACGCCCCCGCCATTCCGAGTTGTCATGGGATATGGCGCATCAAATCCCATCGTCCTCCCCCAGGCTGGAGAACACCAAAGTACAAAGTCTGGAGCTGATCACTGGGGAGTGATCCAACAAACCCCATTTTTACCCCTGTCAGACTAGGGACCGCCAAAGGAATGAGTCTGAGGCCGATGCTTCGAGTGGAAGCGGCCCTAGGTGGTAGATGCATAAGCCTACTCGCATCGTCCGGTGAAAGACCACCCCACCAGAATTGGGAAGCGCTAAGTGGTTTTCCCAAATCACGTTCCGCTTCCGCGCTGGTGGTCCCGGGTTTCACAGTAGGAATATATGAACATGATGGTGCTTCCAGGATCAAAATATTCCGGAAGTAAACTCCCCGGCCATTCGGATCTCCGGGCGCTGGGTGGCCCTGGGAGCCCTTCATTCCGCATTTCACATACAGCAAAGATACCGAACCAATTTAGAATAGATTTCTGCAACATAAGAGGCCTAAATACAAACATAAATTCGGTACACCAACATGTACAAGCAAATAGACCACACATATTAGCCCTTACAGAAACACAAGTATGTTCTACAACAACAACAGTGAACTACCTCTATCCTGGTTACGACTTACATACCCGATTCAGATATAAGTTCGGAATATGCCTTTTTGTCCGAAGCGACCTTTCATGTCACCGCGAGGAAACACTCGAACCGAATAACCTTGACGTCATGTGGCTCAAGTTCACCGCCAAGGGATTAACCAAGTTTATATGTTGTCTCTATCGCCCTCCGAGTGATAGAGCCTGCCAAAGCTTTTTCTCAACACTAGCTACCACTTTTGACTCAATACAGGTCGATCACCCCAGTTCAGAAATAATCGTTCTGGGAGACTTCAATGCCCACAACACCAACTGGTTCAAACATCACAACAAGACCGACAACGAAGGTAGAGGAGCTGAAGCATTTGCCATCAGCTGCGGGCTTACTCAACTTATAGACGAACCAACTCGAATCTCAGAGAGGGGCGAATTCGCCGCTCTCCTGGATCTTTTTCTGACCACCAATTCTGACCAGTACAAGGTTACAGTTGGTCCGCCATTAGGTACCTCCGACCACAAACTAATTACAACGGTTTGTGAATTGCCACTCGTACAGAAGGATCCACCATTGCCTCGCAAAATCTGGCATTACAATTCTGCAAACTGGGACGATCTAAGACAGTTCTACCTAGATTTTCCTTGGCTCGACGTCTGCTTTGCCACTGACGACCCGTCAGACTGTTGCGAAGCGATCATGCAAGTAATCTCCTCAGGAATGGAAGCATACATCCCAAATTCAATTAAGTTACCATCAAAAGGAAAGCCCTGGTTTGACAGAAGATGCGAAAGAGCTGTAGGAAGGAAACAGCAAGCCTATAAGTACTCGCAGCAAAATCAGACCGCTGAAAATCGCAATTATTTTATCGAAGCGAGAAACGAGTGCAAGCGTGTGATCGACGAAACTAAGGACAAACACAATCAAAGGATCAGGAATAAACTTTTGCAATGCCCCAGTGGTTCCAAGAATTTCTGGTCGGTAGCAAAGGCAGTAAGTAACAACTTTACAAAAACGTCTCTCCCACCTTTGACGGACGAACGTGACATCACGGCGACTACAGCCAAGGAAAAAGCGAACATGCTCGCCAAAATGTTTTCATCGCACTCTACCTTAGACGTGCCCCAAGGCAAGACTCTCCCCACTATACCGAACATCAACACCACCATGGCAGAAGTCAAGTTTTCTTATCGTGATATTCGGCAATTGAAAACTACGGAGAGTCTCGAGCGATTGCGTTGGATATTTCAAAGGCATTCGACAGAGTTTGGCATGACGGACTGCTCAACAAACTGCCGTCCTTGGGACTGCCCGCCTCTCTCTGCAGCTGGCTGGCCAGTTTCCTTAAGAACCGATCCCTACACGTTGCAGTCGATGGACACATCTCGGACACATTCACCATCAACGCGGGCGTGCCTCAGGGCGCAATACTTTCACCAACTCTGTTCCTCATCTATATTAATGACCTGCTGATCGAAACGAATAATCCTGTTTACAGTTTTGCAGATGACAGTACCCTTGTCTTCCACTTTAGATCAGAAAAACCCTTACCAGCGACTGAGACTCATCACCGCAGACAGGAGCAGATTACAGCAATTAATCAAGACCTGGAGAAAGTTCAAACTTGGAGCGACCGAAATTTGGTCCAGTTCAATGCAGCAAAGACCCAAGCAGCAACGTTTACTAAGAGGGCCAATACAGCGGGCCCTGACATCATTATGGCAGGATCGACCATTCCTTCATCCTCGTCAATCGGGCTGCTGGGTGTCTCGGTCAACAGCAATATGTCATGGCATGACCATGTTGCTAACATCGCAAAATCAGCCTCCCAGAAGCTTGGTGCGCTATTTCGCAACAAAAAACTCTATACACCGCAGCAGTTGCTCTTGCTGTACAAAGCGCAAATAAGACCGTGCTTAGAATATTGCTCACATATCTGGGGTGCCGCACCAAAGCATACCCTAAAGCTTCTGGATTCCATTCAGAAGAGGGCTGTGCATCTCGTCGGGGATCTGGAGTTGACCCGGAATCTGGATAGTATGGAACATCGCAGACATGTGGCCGATATGTCTCTGTTTTACAGATACTTTCACGGCAGATGTTCCCAGGATTTGGCCCGCATAATCCCGCCCCTGGCAACTCCTGTCAGGCAGTCCCGACAGACGGCAGGAGCGCACCAGTTCGTCGTACAACTAGAAACACCTAGAACATCGCTTTACCAGAACTCCTTTGTCTGGCGCACTGCATCACTGTGGAACTCGCTTCCAGGACATCTGTTTCCCATTAATTACAACCTACAAATATTCAAGAACCGTGTCAATCAACATCTTCGCACACATACCGCTCGTCGAGCGCCATAGGATCTCCCTTTAGTGTGTGTGCCAAAAAAAATAAAATAAAAATGCGACGAATTTGAATAATTCGGGCAAATTATTTTCTGATTCTTTAAAAATATACTGCCATTTTTGATCAGTATTTTTCTGACTTGCACGATTTTCAGCAGCAGATTTAAAGCTCCATATGTGGCGCAAATATGGTATTTTCGCGTACTATATGTGTTCCTAGTCCTCTTAGCTCAAGTATAGTAGAATACTATTATGAAAGTATACATAAATACTATACACGGTTAGCAACCCTACGTCACAAGAACATTTCAAGGCGTTGTACCTGCCTAATTTTTCGACTTATGAAAAAAAGATAAAACAGGTGTTCACTTATTTTTCTTGGGCTATCGAAATCGGCAAGAAAACAAATTGATGAAACTTCCTCATTATATATAAATATGTTAACGTTGAAGATTTGAAATGTTGATTCCAGTGTGACGTTCGTTCACATTGTACGAAAAAACTAGCGCTAGCGGACGCACTGGCATACCGTTATGCGTGTATCATGGTTGAGCGTGATGTATCCCCCAAAGATATTTTACATATCTTTGCAAGGAAGCATCGACATGTGTATATTTTAAACCTCTTGTTTAAGTTGCAAAACATTACACAAAATTATGTTCAATTTGAACACTTTTGCTAAGATCCGGAACCTTTTGCGCAGCCCAGTCAATATAAATTCTCCGCACTTAGTTAATATTGTATTGTTTTTACAGTATAAAATACGAATACCACTTAAAAATTTATTTGGAACATGTCGGGCGGCTCTGCCTGACAGTAATACTTAAAAGCCCAGGTCACTAAGAGAAATAATTATATTAGATTTGTTGGTTCAAAAATAGTCACATTTTGTTTATTAGATGAAAAAGCTCTGAAGAGCATGACATAGGCAATGCAATGTTTTTTTATGAATCTTAATATGTCAAATTTGAAGTGCTACCCCATTATTTTACTTATTTTTTTTTACTACTAACATGATAAATCACCATTATTTACTCCATTCCTCAAATGAGAAGTAACATTTCTCACCATAGGTAAATAATAATATTAAAAAAAACCTAGGTCAATAATGAAACGGAAAATGTCATTTAAGTTTCAACTTGTTAGTTTGACAACTAGTTGTCATTTCGGATTATTTGAAAAATGAGTAGGAAATGATTAATTTCAAAATCTAATCAATTCAAATAATGATAAGGATTGTATCAGTGCTATTAGTAAAAAAATTATATACAGTATGACTCCCCATAGTATTCTTATTAATAATGCGATTTTATCAAAATTTAGATGGAAAGACGTTACTTTACTATGTTGGGGTTTGGAACCTTCGGCAACATGCACTAAAACGGAGTTCTATCCACAATACCGAAACAGAATTATTGCACTCGACGCGCGTTTCGCTAACCATGTTAGCATCATCAGGAGATGATTAA
>JAEQML010074395.1:0-14394 GCA_016904865.1 Pissodes strobi | reverse complement strand
TCATTACTATGTTTCGTATATGCACACAGCCTTTACTCTTCATTTAATGTAAATAATTTGGCTATTGGAATTGCCTTAGTTCTAAGATTAAAATCTTTCCCTGTAACTTCAGTAGAGATCGTTTTCTTTGTACAAAAATGTCCTTAGTGATAGACGTCATACTTCCTTAGTTAAAAACTTTAAAACAAACGTAATAACTAGTGCGCTTTATAATTTTTCAAATTAATATTAATATAGGGTTGATGTAATCTGATAAAGGAAAACTGTACTTGTGATTTATAAAGTAGATACAACTTTAATTTATTTTTATTCAATACTCTCATTTAGTAAAAAATTAATTTAGAAAATTAAAATTTAGTTTGGGTTAGTGTCCTATTTTATTACTGCATATTCATTGCATATTTATGTATTTTTTTTGCATATATATGAGAATATGCTGAAGGTTTTTAGTTGCATATAATCCGGTCTATATTCATTTAAATACTATGGGATTACGCACCTTCCTCGTCTAAACTTTATGTTGAAAATTTAAGTTTTTAAACTATTTTATTTAGTTAAGAACATAATAATTAAAACTTTTGTAATGTTCGAAGATCCAATGTAAATATCCTGCTAAGCGATTTGGAGTTAAAGACAAACACCCTGTAGATATACCAAAAATATGAGCAAAGTAAATAAAATAAATATCATTTAGACAAATTGGTTGGTCATTTTCAAAACGTGTATCAAAATTGGTATAGTTGAGTTTGTTAGGACTAATATAATTCCAAATGTGGATTGTACCAAAATCTACGGAATTTGGGAGTTTCTATCTAATCATGGCTCCTGTTGCATTTGTTAATGCCACAACTAAGGACTATAGCTAAAGTGACAATTGTTTGTGTCATATACAGGATGTTACGCTATTTTCGAAACAATATACATATTTGAAAGAAGCGAAAACTAGATCGTTTCTTACTCTGTCGGATATCACTTAACTGAGGAATATGGAAAACAAATATTTGCTTTGAAAATTTTGGGAGTTTTTGCAAAACTGCATGGATTTCAGTTTACATACGCATAATATGCCGTCGCCGTCGCGCACGTGCTAGCACATACCCTGCGGATGAAACAAACGAATCCCGTATCCCCCATATGATATCTTGTGTCAATGTCGTAATAAAATTAATAAAGCGACTTCTCAATTTTTATTACAAAATTCCTTGATGCACTATAATGTCCAACTGTTTATGCGAAAAAACTGAACTATCATTAATTTATTTTCTTCAATTTGATAATATCCTAGATACAACATTGATATATTTTTCAATGATTAGGATTTCATACAACCTGAATATAATATAGACCAAATTAAAAATCTGCTTATTCGCATGGATAATATAATTATTAACCGTAAAATTGTTTAGGAAATCAAATCGCATAACATTTATAATATACAAAATTCATATAATAAAGCGCTACGGCTTCAATTCACGCAAAATCTAGTAGTAAGATTGCGCACGGCACTTCTGAGCTGAGTAACTACGAAATGTACCAATGCATGTCAACTTTGTCGTCGATTTTTGAACCTTATCTAGAATAAATACTTTTACCCAAATTAAAATAAATCTGCGGCATCCGAGAAAATCGATGTATGTACACTTCTTCTTTCAGGTCACATTTAACCGATCAGAGTAAATTATTATAAGGCGAACGGCAAAATACAAGCTGCAATCCCGCTACGTGCCACAAATTTTAATAACCTGGAGTCATCCGATTCTTTGTCTTAGGGCAATAGGATATCTGGAACTTGTTATCTTTGGGAGGGCCTAATGTAATTTTTCAACATGTCCTGAGAAATGTGAGAATAATTAGGGAAACATTGTGGGTTATTATTTATGGAGTAGCCGAAAACATTCAGATTCATAAATGAGTTTAGCTAAAAAGTAGCTACGATAAATCTGAATTTCAACTGTGTTATAATACGCTTATATATGTTATGTAATATTTGCGTGTTAAATTAATTTTTAATAACTAGCGTATAATTTTATCGTATATATGTGGAGCTATAACTTCGAGATAGTGCAGTTCTCGAGATATTTTAAATATATCTTATCAATTTAAATGTAATCTCTTCGTCATGAAGGCTAATAGACATATGTGTATTTTATAAAATTTGTTTGCACTAGTTTGTTTTTAGTAATCAATGAATAGAAGATATAAAAACATGACTTTGAACCACTATTAGATATTTCACAACATTATTAATCAGAGTTTCAATCGTGCGTCGTCCTATACATGATCCGGTGATAGCGTATTTGAAAGTTATGAAAGTTCTTAAAATTTTTCAATAAGTTTATGAAATCGAATGCTTAGATGAAACGAGGATGTTGGCCTTGAAGCGCTGTAGGTTGTAATTTTCGGGAAAGAAGTTACTCGGAAGTCCATTCCGAAGCGAGGCGGTCCTCCAGACATAGGAGTCCCGCAACAGCAACGGCCTAGGTGTTCGAAACTGAATCGTATGTTGATGAGCAGCTTGGGTCTGACGAGTGTTTCTGTTTGGAACAACTCTGGGCGAAATCATAAGTGCCAGCTCGTTCGAACACCTTCCGTAGTAGTATCGATAGTAAAGAGATAGGTCCGCCACTTTTCATTTCTTCGATATTCAAGGCTATCAAGAAGTTTAGTCAACTCTGGGTCATCCACAATTTGGACTGCTGTCCTCTGTATGGAGTCCAATATCTTGAGCAACTGTGTGGGTGCCGAGCTCAATACATAGGAACACTATTCCAGAGATGGTCTAATCTGTAGAGGAGTAAGAGCTGCTGAGGTGTATACAACTTTTTCGCTCTATGGTGTTCCTAGCTTTTGTGCAGCTGCTTTGACGATTTTGGATACGTGATTACGTCAAGACATGTTGTTTTCTACGTTGATGCCCATCAAGCTTATGGATGAGGCCAGAGTCAGAGTTTTTCCTGTCACTGATAAGTCAGGTCCTGCGGTGTTTGCTTTTTTTTTGAAAACAGCTGCTTGAGTCGTTCCTGCGTTAAACTGAATATTGTTTTCCTTACCCCATTCCACGATCGCGTTTATGAGGATAGTATTTTGATCGATAAGCGCTTGTGTGTGTGTGTGTATTTCATTTAATGGATCTGGTTATACCATCTCCCTTTATTAAAGGAAATCTTTATTGTTTTTTTCTTAATACGATATGCTCTTACTTTTTTAACTAGTTTGTTTGTACTAAATAATAATTTTTCCGGCATTTCTTTGTCGTACAATTTCGCACGCTTTCATATTATTTCCTAATTTTTTTTTTGCGCGTTTTTTTTGTTATTCCATTTATTTATTATTTCTATTTTTATTTATTTATTCATTTATTATAGCTTAAATTTTCTTGATAATTTGAATGTGTACAGTTCTTTATAAATATTTATATTTTCAAAACGCATTAAATAGTTGAGATTAAACGGTAATTGAACCAAAGACAAAGAAATACGGAGACGCTTAACTACGTGATTTAAATATATCTGAAAATAAGATGCTTCCTCTTTCAGAAACCTGGAGCGCGGGAATATCGAATTCAAATTACTATGTTCGTTATACAGCAAAGCAGTATTTTTGCAATTCGGCAAAACCCATAGATTTTGTTTCAACTAAGATACTTTTTGACCATATGTACAGCGTGTTTTTCGTAAACCGGCCACTCAAAAGGACTCCCTTATTTAAAAGCAGGACAGAAATTCAATTACGGAAAGTATCTAATTTTTAAGCTCTTCCTAAACATGTAAAAAAAACAATTCAACATCAGTAGCAAAATACTATAAACCTTATATTTCATTTATACATTTTCACCACTTTAAGTTCTACCTTCCTAACTACAGGAACAAATGCCAATCGCCAAACGACAGTGCGGCCAGTGCAAACAGATGTCAGACGCCATTGTGTTTGTCTCTGGCATAGGCGCAGACGTAAAATGGCGCTGTTGTCAAATTGAGTAAAAAATAATCCGATTATATCTACTAACTTTCTCATATACATCTTCTCCTTCTTCCTCGTATCTTCATGTCTGAAGCATCGTGACACTATGGCTACTTGCAGCTAAAAACATTACACTTCCAAAGGTGGCGACCTTCGGCCTCGCGAAGATTCGTTTACAATGATTGACCCGTGATGTTCTTTATTTGGTTCAGCCAACATGACCGAGATCAGCCTCCAGGCCTTTGGCCTTCTACTTTGCCATGTACTATAAGTTTCTTTAGATTATCCTCATTTCTGCGTGTGATGTGTCCAAAATATTGAAGGATTCTTCTGCGGCACACGGTAGATAGTCGATTCGTGATGCCGAGTTCATTAAGAATTGGCACGTTTGTGCTTCTCCAGCACCACATTTCAAACGTCTCTATGCGGTGTCTATCAGCAGCTCTGATGGTCCATGACTCGGATCCGTATGAAAATATAGAGAACACCGAAGATCGTACAAGAGCCATTTTTGTGTTTCTGGTTATCTCTCTGTCTGTCCATACCTTTCCCAGGTTCACCATAGCTGCCCGCGATAGTGCTATACGCCTTCTTATCTCCGTCTCGCAGCCTCCCGTGTTGGTTATTAAAGACCCCAAGTAGATGAACTTATTAACCGTTTCGATATTTGGAGGCAGATTGTTTGGCTGTAGTGCGTTACTTCCATCAATTACTATGAGTTTGGTTTTGTCCAAGTTAATTTCTAGACCAAGAGTCTTACTTTCGTTATTCGCCATTAGCATTGAACAATCTGGGTGACAATATACATCCATGGCTTAGTCCTCTTTGCGTTTTAAAAGGATCCGATGTTTTATTATCTAGGTTGACAATTGCGTCATTATTCTCATATAAACCGGTAATGAGGGCTACTAGATGGTCTGGGACTCCCATTTCACTCAGCACTTTCTATAGACTTTCCCATCTTAGGCAATCAAAGGCTTTCTTATAGTCTAGAAAGCACAGGGGCATAGGTATATTAAACTCTCGTGCTTTTTCTATTAATTGGCGGATATTAAATATCTGGTCTCTGGTCCCAATGCCCTTTACGAAACCAGCTTGTTCAGAAGGTATCTGAGGTAGCAAATACTTTTGTAGCCTTCGGTCGATTATTCTGAGTAAAACCTTGCTAGCGTGCGATATTACTGCTAGCGTCCGGTAATTTTGGCATTTTTCGTAGATCCTTTTTTATGGATTGGAATAAAAGCCGACATATTCCAGTCTTTGGATCATTGTTAAGTCTACCATACTTTATAGCAGATGTTATGAACTATCATCTCGGCCGCAATGCCATCTGTTCCTGGGGCCTTATGGCCTCTTCCACTTCTGCTTCCTCTTTTTATAGTACTTTGCAGTATTGTTTCCATCGTTGCAGTATATATTTCTCTTCCCACAGAACATTACCGTTTTCATCCTCGATAGAGGATGTGTTTGGTTTAAATTTTCGTGTAAGTTCTCGCACTTTTCTGTATAGTTCGCGAGTTTCATTAAAATTTTGGTATTCCATTACTTCGGTGCTAATATTTCTTATGTAGTTATTTTTATCATGTCGGCATTCTCTACCAATTTGTTTGCATAGTTTTCTGTAAGTGTCTTTAGAGTTTTGTGTTGTTAACCCTTTCTTTTTCATTTCTTTTCGTTCTGCGATTTTATTAAGAGTTCGTTGCGTTGTCCAGATTTTATTGGGCGGTTGGGGTTATGCGTCCTAGATTGTACTGACTTGGATGTTTCTTTAATGATCTTTTTCAAATTTTCCCATTCTTGGTTTGGGTCTTGTGTTTCCATGATATTATTTACTTCTCTAGATAATTGGTGTTGTATTTCATTTTGGAACTGATCATTATTGTCGTTTGTGATTATAAACCTTCTTTGTGGCTGTCGGATAACCTTCATGCGCAGTCTAAATTGCATCTTGAGAAGCTGGTGGTCGGATACGCATTCAGAGCCAGGATATGTTTTACAGTTCAGGATGGAGGATTTGCAACGCGATCTAACCTTAACGTAGTCAATGTGTTTCGATACCTATCCCCAGGCGACTTCAATGTGAATAGGCGCCTGACATGTTGCTGGAGCAGGGTGTTTGTCACAGTTAAGTTGTGCTCTTGACAAAATTCGAGCATTCGCTATCCCCGCTAATTCCTGGTGCCCAAACCAAAACGTCCAATCACCTTTCTAAATTGATGGTCTGCGATAGCTGTTCGACCGATTTTCGCATTCATGCCTCCTTGCACAATAAGGATTTCATTTGTAGGAAGGTCATTTATAGTAGTTTCTAACTGTTCGTAGAATGATTCAATGATTTCTTCCGTTGATTCCGAAGTTGGACCGTATAACTGTATGATACTAACATTGAATGGTTTTGAGTTAACTTTCAGCGTCATAATCCTACCACTGCCAGACCTATACCCCAGAATAGAATTGCTAGATGAATTGGTCAACAATAGTGCTAGTCCGTTTCGGGACTCCGATTCGTGCTCCGAGAAAATTACGGAGTTTTCCAGTGCTGTTATAAAATGTACACCTCCTTTTCAGTATGTTTCGCATAGTTCTACTATGTGCAGTCTGTGGGATTGCATTAATCTCTCGACAATCTGCCATTTTCCAGTTTGTAGGAGTCCTCGAACATTCTAAGTACCGGGTTGAATTTCCTCATATACATAGAGATAGACAATAACAGCAAATAGTTAACGTAGCCGACTATACAAAGTTTGCCATAAAGTGCAACTTAAAATTTAGCGATCATGGCACCACTTGCCTTCATCTTCGATGGTGGTAAACAATGATAATGATATAGGAAAATGCGTAGGATAAAAAAGTATACCTCGGATGAATTTTTGGGCCTAGTTAACAGACTCTTCGTTCTTTGTGTCAGATTGAACTTTCCTAGTCAGCAAATTCCGTACAAACTAGCTAAATGCCCTCTATGTTCCGAACATCCTAATATGTAATGTTCTAAATCTCATATTCCCGCACAATCCCAGTTTGCAGTATTTTGTATTTCAATTCGTTGACTGTGTTTTGGATAAAGGGCGTCTGAATACGTGATATAATTCTTACTAAGTTTCTATTACTAACCGTTAGAACCAAGGTTTTTCCTTAGCTTATATAATGAAGATTTGCAACCATGACCTGTTTCTGCCACTGATCCATTACTCCTTGCAAAGCTTGACAAAAATGTCCGTAAATGGGAAATAAAACATGGTTGGCAAATTGTGCTACATTTGTAGCATTTTCGGCTCTTTTATCTACTATTTCGTTGCCCATTACTCCACTATGAACTTTCACTAGCGATAGTCTTTTGTTAATAGCTTTTAAATTTTGGTAGGCATTGATTATCTGGACAATAAATGATATAATTGTTAGATACTCTCAACTTACAAAATGCACTGGCCTCTCGGGAGCTCTTGCTGTCTGATAATATAAAAAATTACAATTATCCGCGGAATAAATTGACACCCCATCCAGTAATCTAAATTGTCCACAGAATTACTTTATGTTTTCATAATAAAATGTACGTCCTGTTCTGTTATTGGCCAGTTTTTCTACAACTGAGAGGTCTGATAATTTTCAATGGTCACTACCGGGAGATTGCTATGAAAGTTTTCTGCAAGTGTAAAAAGATAAGATTTTTAATGTATATATGTATTTTATTTTATCTAGATGATCCAGGAATAACTTGTAGCTAGTGGGATAGGCTGTTTTACCCTCCAATAGGAATGAGTATGACTTAGTATGTTAATTTATCGCTAAGGTAGTTTCTCCTGAGTTCCAGAAGTAGTTCTACTGCTTCTGCTCCCATTGCTATTTTTGGTGTACTCCTGAAATACCCTACACAAACCCTTAGACATTTTTTTGGCTTGTTCTATTTTCTTAAGTTTAGTTTTTGCTGCCGATCAGTAAAATTGGGAAGTATAAATTCAAAATTGATCGAACATATGCATGGCAAAAAATTAGAGTTGTGCTTGGCTCGGAACCTCAATTCTGGTGGCTAAAAACTCTAAATATATTTATTCCATTTTCGGACTTTTTGATAAGATTATTAATCTGGTCTTTTCATAGCAGTTTCATATCCAGAGTAACTCCAAGGTAAATCATTGAATTTTCGAATATTCGGAATGCTTAAGAAATACTTGTTGAATTCCAAGGACCAATGTATCTCCCTCCATGCCGTGTGGAGTCAAAAACGACCACCCAATATATAGACTAAAAATACAAAAATCGTTCGGGCAAAAAGGTTCATTGTTTTTAAACGCTTTATTAATGTTTGTATAATATGATTATCTTAGTTATGACATAGCTCCTAAATGAATTGTACGAAAATATATGGAAGACACAAATTTAGAATTTCGGAATTTCTATCTAATTTCTCTTCAACCATGTATTTATGGTTCCTGTTACTATTATTAACGGCATAACTAGTCATCATAAATTAGGTGAGAAATGCTTGTCTCATATACAAGGTGTTAGAAATATTGAAAAACGCTGTAAATTACTTTTCTGTATCTTGCTGAAGATAACCTTGGAGAGGGAAAAGAAAAAAATTAATTTGTTTTTAAAATTCTCCGAGTTATCAAACTTTTGAAAAAATGCAAAGGTCTCATTTTCAGACGTTGTATATATTATTTATCATTCGCATAAGCAGCCATGCAAGGAAGGCAGCATATGCCCCGCGAACCAAGTAAACGAACACCTAAAACCGCATCTCGATATCTTGTGTCGTAATCAAAATATGGATTAATAAATTTTGATTAAATATGTCCTTGATGCACTATTTATGTCCAGCAGTTTAGTTCCCAAGCCCTAAGTAGATGGGTAAAAAATTCTTTAGGCAGCAGCGGGGTTGATACCATAAGGTTTTACTCACATGGCATTATGCATGCAAGCAAATCAACAGCACTATGTGCAGGAGTGAGGAGTGAGCATAGAAGTAATTAGACATGCAATGGCCAATAACTGCCTCTGCTGAGACATTCTCTACATCAATTATCAATCGATCAGTAAGTTGGTATAAAATAATACGATTTTTTTTCTATCTACAATAATCTTGAAGTGGTATGCGTACACAATTACGAATATTATTCATCTACCGTAATATTGAGATTTGATACGCTATTCGTTCAAGTTATAACTACATGTCCTCTAGTTCTATATGCATTAGGCATAATACGTTTATATTTATTGTCATATTTATCTAAATTCATTTTTCGCGATACCTATCTTGGTTTTTTTTGCTACAGTTTTCCTTTTTCTTGTTAACATATCATTACTACCCGTTAATTAGATCGTTTAGTCTTATCTTCGAAGGTGTAATAATCATGGAGGACAACAGCGAAGGATAATTACTAGATTGATCAACTTACCTGTAACGAAGATAGATCTTAATTATCCGAAATGATTATTACAAACTCATTCCTCCCAATCGACGTGGTCTAATCAACTAAAATAATGGAATGAATAAAGAACGGCCGGATTTATCTTGGGTGTCTTTTGTAAAGCTTTAAAGCTCTTTTTCTGAGCGTTTTGCATCAACGTTTACTAACTACATAGTGTAAAATTCATTTCGGAGAACAGCTCGAATAGTTAAGATCGATCTTCGTTAGAGTCAAGTCGATCAATTTAGTAATCCTATACAATTGCAGTAGTAAATGAACTCTCAACATTTTTATTCTTGCGGGTTGACGATATTCTATTTTTCTCCATACTAAGTATTATGAAAATATATATCGCTCAGCCGTCTTATTTTTAAGCTTATAATCATGAGATTAGGATAATTCAGAAGATTGATCGTTGCATTGAAAAGTTTTCCAGAGAGGGGAAATTTTACTTTAAGATGATTAATTTTCTTTTTAAAATTCCCCAATCCGGGGATTTCATTGTATTTTAGCCTGGGCTGGACCAATTTGTAGGGATGATTATACTTATGTGATAAGAGCTTATCTTTGTGATAATATTGTTTAAAATGCAAAAGTATATTTAACGGGATTATAACTAGACAACCAATGAGGAAAAAAAATAGCATCTATTCGGGTCGCATTTAACCGATCAGAATAAGTTATTATTGTGTAAGATATATTGCAAAATAAAAGCAGTTCTACTACGCTTTATAAGAGAGGATGCAATATTGAACGCGATTTGAAGTATATTATGACCAATTATTTGGTCTTAGGGTGGATTGGCTAGTTTTAGTTTGTATGAATGTTATTTAATGAAACAGTGCAAATTTAACCAAATTTTACGAAGATACCCTTTCTTTCCAAATATGCGCCTTCGTTATTTTCTGTTTTTTAAAGAAATTACTGGTTCAGTGTAAAACATCTGGGGTTTTTGGATAAACGTCGTTGTTTTATTAAAATTAGAGTTTAATCAGAAAACAGCATTAGTATGTGCTAAACGTGCCTAAAGAAATGTTTACTTCAAAAACAAATTCGCGTTTAAGGCAACGAGGTCGTGATAGATCTAAAAATAAAAAGAAGCGCTAAATTTCAACAAAATGAAATAAAAGATTTTTGCTTCAAAAATATTTGTATCCAACAAATTTTTTAATGGATACCTACATTGTACGCTTTTGTACTTTCGTTAAAACTGGCAATTTTCTTGTCAATAATGCAAAGTTAACAGAATAATATTATCTATAATTGATGTAATAAAATATCTATTATGCATAGTTCACTATATTTTTCTCGTAACTATTCGATTTTTTTTTTTTATTTTCCTTGTAACAGTTTTTTTTTGGTTTTCTTGGTTTAATTTGGTGACAATTTCAATGCATGCATAATCATGTATCAAAACTTTTCAACCTATTGAGGCTTTTAGAATTACGAAATACTATGATATATTTCAATATATTTGCTTACCTATGTAGATACCTGCTGCTACCTTAATATAAATATTTATTTTCAAATCTCACGGTATTAATGTTTGAAGTCTGATTTCCTGACTCATCTTTATTTTCTGACAATATTTTACAAAATGAGCTAAAATATATATTTTAACATTGAAAATATTTCTGTTTTCCTAGTATGGGGCATCAAATCGCGAAAAAGTGCATGCTACATTTGCCAAACATGATGTCATACGCGTGAGAGATCGTGTTAGTTGGTTTATGAGGACGGAATCGGTTCAAATGACAAAAATAAATTAAAACTAACTGAAACTAACTGTAAGTTGATTGAACGAATAACCCAAACTAACCAAAAGTAACCAAAATCACAAAAAAAGAGTTAAAATGTATCGGAAGAGATTAAAAAAATAAAAGTAAGTTAAAACTAACACAAAATAACCGACCTTTGTCGACTAACCAAAACTAACCATAAACATTAAAACTGGTTATAACTTATCGTATCCGGTTCAAATTACTAAAATAAATTGGAACTAACTGAAACTAACCGAAAGGTGTTTAAACGACTAATCAAAACTAAGTAACCAAAAGCACCAAAAGGGCTAACACGTATCGAAACATATTAAAAATATTAAAGTAAGTTAAAACCAAAGCGAACAGAACTTTGATGACTAACCAAAACTAACCAAAAACATTAAATTTGATTATAGCGTATAGGAGCCGGTTCAATTGACTAAACAAAATTAAACTAATTGTAATTAACCGAAAGTTGATTGAACGACTAACCAAAACTAACCAAATCTTATATAACGTATAGGAACCGGTTCAAATAAATAAAATAACTTGAGACTAAGTGAAACTAATCGAAAGTTAATTAAACGTAACGTATCCGAACAGACACAAATGACTAAAATAAGTTGAGACTAAGTGAAACTAATCTAAAGCTGATTAGACGACTAACCAAAACTAACCAAATCTATTAAAATTTAGTATAACGTATCGGAGCCAACTCAAATGATTAAAATGTGTTAAGACTAAGTGAAACTAATCGAAAGTTGATTCGACGAATAATCAAAGCTAACCAAATCTATTAAAATTGGTTATAACGCATCGTAACCGGTTCAAATGACTAAAATAAGTAAAACGACTAACCAAAACTAACCATATCTATTAACATTAATTATAACGTATCGGAGCGAAACTAAGTGAAACTGACCTGAATCTATCAATTCTATTAAAATTGATTATAACGTATCGGAGCCGACTCAAATGACTAAAATAATTTGAGACTAAGTGAAACTAACCGAAAGTTGATGAAGCGACTAACAAAAACAAACCAAATCCATTAAAATTGATTATAACGTATCGGTAACGACTCAAATGATTAAGATAATTTGAAACTAAGTGAAACTAACCGAATGTTGATTGAACGATTAACCAGAACTAACAAAATCTATTAAAATTGATTATAACGTATCGGAACCGACTCAAATCACTAAAATAATTTGAGACAAATTTAAACTAACCGAAAGTTGATTAAACTGTATTTTAGGGTTTGTTAACAACAAAAATAAGGCTGAAGGCATAAGTAAAACTAATATTTTTAACAAAATATTATCACAAATCATTGTGATCCATTTGAATGCCTAGCAGTTTCTTGTAAAAATCTTGGTGCAATTTGCAGATATTTTGTTTCCTGATGGGAGTCCAAGTAGTTCAGCTTTCATTAAATCTTTCATAGTTTTTCGTTCCTTCAGGATCTTGGTTTCAGTCCATTGTTGTGTTTCAGAACATACAGTTTTTGTTTTCACATTTATAAGATTATCTGTTTCAATCCGTATTATGGCTGCTCTGCTGATCTGAAGCGTTGAAGTATTCAGAAGTAGGTCTACAGGTCTTTTTATGTCTCAAAATACAAAGTCAGTAATTTTTATTACCTCAAATGGTGCGTTGTATCTTGCTGACTGAACAACGTTAACCAGATCGTCTGGTATAAAGGATTTCATAACTCTTTTGCGTTTTTCTATCATACGCAAAATTCCTGTTACAGGGCATAGAGCTGTGCCCACTGGTAAGAAATTTGATCTGTGTTAAATCATAAAGGCACTGAGCTACCAAGAATATCAGAATAAACAAAATATATTTGTTTTTGTTCTATCCCCGACAGTTCACACCAGAGGGTTCAAGATCTTTTATCAATGAATCTGCTATTTAGAAAAATTGCATGCTACATTTGCCACAAATGATCTCATTTGCACCACGTCCTTTTTTTTATATCAGTGGCACACACTACAGGGAGATCCTGTGGCTCTCGACAAGCGCCGTGAATACGAAGATGTTAATTTCCACGGTTCTTGAATAATTGTAAGTTGTAATTAGGGGGAAAGAGATGTCCTGGAAGTGAATTACAGAGTGATGCACTGCGCCAGATAAAGGAGTTCTTGTAAAGCGATGCTCTAGGTGTTTCTCGTTGTACGACAAACTGGTGCGCTCTTGACGTATGTCGTGACTGTCTGACAGGTATTGCCAGGGGCGGTATGAGCCGGGCCAAATCGTGGGAACATCTGCCGTGAAAGTATCTGCAAAACAGTGACATCTCGGCCACATGTCTGCGGTGTTCCAGACTATCCAGATTCCGGGTCAACTCCCGGTTGTCGACGAGACGCACAGCTCTTTTCTGAATGGAATCAGGTAGCTTTAAAGTGTGGTTTGATGCGGCACCCCAGATGTGTGAGCAATATTCTAAGCACGGTCTTATTTGCGCTTTGTAGAGCAAGAGCAACTGCTACGATGTATACAGTTTTTTTGTTGCGAAATAGCGCAACAAGCTTCTGGGAGGCTGATTTTGCGATGCCAGCAACGTGGTCATGCCAGGACATATAGCTGTTGACCGAGACACCCAGTAGTCCGGTTGACGAGGATGAAGGAATGGTGGATCCTGCCATAATGATGTCAGAGCCCCCCGGCGCCGTATTGGCCCTCTTAGTAAACGTGGCTGCATAGGTCTTTGCTGCATTGAACTGGACCAAATTTCTGTCGCCTCAAGTTTGAACTTTCTCCAGGTCTTGATTAATTGCTGTAATCTGCTCCTGTCTGCGGTGATGTGTAAGCCGCTGGTAAAGGTTTTTCTGATTGGGAGAGAAGGGCACTGTCATCTGCAAAACTGTTAACGGGACTGCTCGTTTCGGTCAGCAGGTCGTTAATATAGATGAGGAACAGAGTTGATGAATGTATTGCGCCCTGAGGCCCACCCGCGAAAATGGTGAATGTGTCTGAGATCTGTCCATGAACTGCAACGTGCAGAGATCGGTTCTTAAAGAAACTGGCTAGCCAACTGCAGAAAGAGGCTGGCAGCACGAAGGACGGCAGTTTGTAGAGCAGTTCGTTATGCCAAACTCTGTCGAATGTCTTCGAAATATCCAACGCAATCGCTCGAGACTCTCCGTAATTCTGAATTGCCCTATTCCATATATGAGTGACATAGGCCAATATATCTCCTGTCCATCTCCCTTGGCGAAAGCCGTAATGGTTATCGCTGCTTATTATGTTGTTCTCGAGGT
>JAEQML010074394.1:0-14394 GCA_016904865.1 Pissodes strobi | reverse complement strand
CGATTCTCTTATCATTGACTTCAAGGCAATCATAAAACTTTTAGCAAGTGTCGCTTAAAACCATAGGATTTCTAGTGATCTAAGATTAGGATGAGTTTAAGAACTCTGACTTATAACATCTTTAGATAAAATTATCATAACCTGTAAACCAGTTACATGAAACAAATGTCCGTCATGTGATGTCGTCTAGTCGGTGATACAAATCTGGTAAATTCACCGAAATGGGAGACAAAAATTATAACGCAGTCGACTTTTTCGATGAAATATGGAAAGATGCCTTCTAAAAATTAAAACGACTTAAATTTACTGCATTTTTTAGTAATTAAATTATTATTGAATAATGCTAAACAAGGTTTAACTAATTATTATAAAGAAACTTAAAAATGTTTGCTTATAATTTTATATTGTATTACTGTTAAAATCCTCGTATTTTTTAGGTAAGAACTGCGAAATTTTGATAAAATTATTGAATAACCTCCCTAAAATATTTCCAATATGGAGGCTTGTACTGTTTGTAATAATATGACTTCTCATTTAAAATTTCAAGGTTACTTAGAAAGAAGGCATAAATCCTATTAGTTTTGTCATAACCTTTTATTTACTGCAATTAATCTGTTTACTCCTTGTTCCTTAGAGTAAAGCTTCATATGCCCGGTTTCTGAAGCACCAGATATTTATTGTATAAAGTTATGAAGCCTATAATTACTATGGTTACTATTGTATTAACAATCGTTGTCATAGGAAATATTTGAAGGATAAAGTTACCCATACTTTGAGAAACTGGGCATTAATCTTGACCAAGGTTGCTTGGCCTGCTCATAAAACTACTTGGCCTTATCACGGTGTTGCATAAGTATTCTAGCGCTGCGATCAAGTTTTCCGCACCCAATTAGATCACCATAACCTCAAATTTTGTCCAGTTTTATGTTGATCTACATTGTCATTTATTATCTTTAAAGATTGTCACTTTACTTTTTTTTGAAATTACCATTTCTTGTAACTTGTAAGTATTTATGTCAAATATTTTCCATTTTTAAGGAAATTATATTGAACACCGCTACTGCATCACGACAGATAATCAGAATGACAAGATGGCCGCTTTAAAAGAGCTCTAGGCGGTAGGAGTTAAAGTAATGATTTAAGAAAGAAATAGAAAAGTCCAATAGGATTTTGTAAAGATTATATGGCCTTAACGAAGCAATATATTTTCTCAGTAATCCTAATACAGTCTTTTAAGTAGCCAATCTAAGACTTGAGCTTTATTGCTATCTTATATAAAACTGCAAGTTTTATGAAGCGCTTAAAGAATATGTTTTAAATTCAACTTAAAGCTATAGTCTTAAGACAGATTATTTAAAAACTAAGCATACTTTAAACCCTCCAGAAGATCAACAAGATTTAAGATTTATAACAGAAAAGCTTTGTTATAGCTAACACAAGAGTAACCGGTCTCAAGTCCATGGACACTTAATATCATTGCTGCCAAGGCTGCTTTAAAACTTATTTTTAAGAATAAATGGGCTTTAAGATATGTTAGCACGTTTGAAGGTGTTCATAACACCCCAGTACTTCTACCGACCATTTTAAAACGATTTTAAAGCGGATATAAATCTAACTAGCATTTAAATTGTTACTTGAGAGATATACGCAGACTTGGAAAATAAGTACCAAAAAAAAAATCACTGTCTCCTGGACTATAAAAGAAGCGGTGTTGTCGGATCATCTTATTCATTTCGCGACCAGTAGGAACTTCTAAATTTCAATTAATTATTATATTTTTAGGTTCTACCTCGAATCCTATATCTACTTTTCAACGCTTTTTGAGCTACTACTTACTTTCTATTATTTTAAGATTATGTTTAGCCATTGAAGTAAGATAACTAAGATTTTGACGCTAGTCTCTTAAAGACCTTAGCGATTTCATGTTTTTGGGAAGCAATAAAATATTTTTATAGAGCCCCAGGTAACACTAATGCTTTTATTACGATCTCCAAGGTCGCTTTAAAATTATACAATAAAACTTGGAATAAAACCAAATGATCTTCAAGCCTGTCTTAGAACCACCATAAAGCAGCTTCTAGCCAAAAAGGGACCATCCTAATAGGATCTTCAAGACCAAATTTTAAAACTATATTAAAACCCTTTAATTTTAATGTTATATTCTTAAAGAGTTCTTCAAGGCAACTTTAAATGTATGTATCAAAGCTTATTACCTGACGTTTTGCATTTAAAATATACTTGCAGCAGACTAAATTACCACGAATCATTATAATTAATCTTAAAAAGGGTTTTATTTTGTTTACTAAAGTTGGATAAATAGTTAACGGTGAGTATCTCATGTTATAATGGCAATGGCAGAGAATAAATGTCACTCGCGCATATAAAGCAGATAATGAATAATATTAAATACAAACTATTCTGGTAAAGAATTTACCAACGCATGCTACTTTTCTGATGAAATATAACAAAAAAACTTGTGCATAACTCGAGCGCCATCAATTTAATGTCTTTTTTTTATTATTTAAAATTTTTAAAAAAAATATCGTTAAATTTTATTTTGCACTTCAACATCTAAATGCATTTCTTTATTAAATTGAATATTTCGGCACACCGTTCTACGGTTATTTAAGAGGATATAAGGCGCATATATTTCAATAATAACAATTTTTTCCTTGGCTATTGAAAATGTCCATCATGGCGGAGTCTGTATTTTACATAAAACATGGCGCGATCTATATTAAAACTGATTACAAATTTATAGAACAATTATTTAAATCTTACAAGACTTAAAACAGCTTTTTATTTACCACTTTAAATACAATTACTCACGCAGTAGCCTATTTACTCTTCATTTTAAAACTAAGTTGCTTTAATATATTCAAAGTGTTCAAACTCGTGGTCTTATTGATTTAAAGTGATCTGTTACGCGAATGAACTCCTAACCTTACAAACTGTGCCGGTTCTGTGATTGCTGCATTTAGTGCATTTTCATCTTTTGTGTGCCTAATTTAATTGAAAAACCATTAAGTTTTGCATATTACTGTTCCATTTTATTACATTAATAGCATTTATAACATAACAAATGGGGACACCCGACCAGCGGTTTCTGGATTTAATGTGGAATTTTATTGAGCATATAGTCTTAAGATAAAATAGGTCTCTTAACTGGTTTTAATGAGTACATGAAGGGCACTCCATAAAACTACATTAAAACTATTTGTTCCAAAATTAATTGTTTTAAATCCAACTTGCTATTTAATTCTTTAAAAAGGCAAATTAGTTTTAAAATAGTCAGTGTCAAGAGTATTATAAAACCAGTATAAGATCAATAGAGCATTAAGAGCAAATAGCTATTTATTTTGATTTAAAGAGTGCATTAAATCCTTTGCATAAGAATAAGTGGTCTTAAAGAACTTTTAGTTTATCTTAAGGTGGCTATAAAACCAATATATTTTTATTGAACATATTAAAGCTCTTTTAAACTCTAAACAAATCAAAAGTGTCTCACAATTCACTTGGGGCGTCTCAAGAAAAATTTGTTTCTGCTAGCTATAATGGCATTATACAACACACGAGTTAATAGGCCTTAAATGTGAATTGCATATACTATTTTTTGAAAAATAGCTACCTTCTTGAATCTGGTGACATGCTGGTTAACCGCTCAGGCCTCGTGCCACGTTTCACCCCGTTTCGTCTAAAGTCTGACGTCTCGCCTTTGTAAGCGCTACATCAAAAGTGCCGACTGAGAGTGAACCGTATGTAGTCTCTTGTTAATGTTCGGTGTTTTCGCGAAACCTCAGACTGGCAGACAGTGGGAGAATTTCTCGTCAGGTTGGTCAGACACCCAAACACCACATTAAATTAAACAAACCTTTTCTAAAATAAATTGCAACTATATGAACTGCCAAAATTCATACATTTTAAATTTCATGATCATGGAAATCTTTAATGTTTACCGAGCATTGCTGTGATGTTGCATTTTTATTGGTTATAAACGTATTTCATAATGAAAAATCGGTGTACTAACGAATCTGGAAATCAACTAAAGTATAGAATTAGAAAAAAGATACCATTATTTTGCCTAATTTAAAGTTAAAAAGTCACAACACAGTTACAGGTATGGACAGAAGAGGGGAAGAACATACATAAAGAAGACTGGCTTAGATTGTTACGTAGAATCTAAGAATCAAATAATATACAGAATAATTCATTTAAAATTCGAAAGTTGATTAGGAGAGGGGTTCAGTAATAATCAGATACCCGACATTCTTGCAATTTACGTGGTAACTATTATAGCTAGACCCAACAAACTTTATATAACTGAACTCGTCTTAAAGAGCTCTACCGACATCCGGAAGAATATACAGGGTGTCCCATTAAAAAAAAACATTAATTTAATTTGCACAGTAGAATTTCGATGTTCAATTGTTTTTCTAGTAACACCGTAGAAAACTATATGAAGATCCTTACAACTTTTGTACTTAACATTTTTTTATACGAGGGTAAATAAAAAAGTTAAAGGGGGGTTACATTTATAACCGGACACCCTGTAAATTAGGCAAGTTTATTACCTCCTCCAGCAAAGCATTGAAGAGTCTTAGTCCATCATTAAATAATTGTTTCTGCAACGCCGCAGATCTAACGAAACTGATATTATAGTTTGCCTTGTTTCGAACATTATATTGGTGCATTTGTGATCTTGGCACAAGAAATTGATCAAAGTAGGCGGGTAACAGTCCATTTCTAATTTTATAAATTATAACTAGGTTAGACAATTCAATTTCTTCTTTCAGTAAAATCCAACACAACATTGTCCTCATTAAATTTATGGATGTATATATATATTACAACCCAATACAATACGCATGCGTTTGTTTTGTAACAATTGCAATCTATTTATACACTCTTGGATACACGCTATTAAAAGCGAGATGCAGTACTAAAAATGAGGCATAATTATTGTGTTATAAATCAATAACCTAGACCACTGGCTCAGATAACCAGATATATTCCCCTAAAAAATCCAATTTTTTTCCCCATTTTTTTACACATATAGTAAACATGATCTGAAAAGTTCAATTGTTGGTCTAGGATTACACCTAAGTATTTAATATTAATATTACTATCATACTCAATAGGTATATTATTTATTTTGATAGCATAGTTTAAGTATAAGAAAGCTTTACATTTAGTCTTTGTCCCAAAAACCATAACTTTGGATTTACTAGCATTCAATTTCAGTTTATTCACACATAACCAATTAAACAGTTTATCAAGTTCCAAGTTCATTGTATTCGCCACAACCTCATTGTCACTACCAGTCACTGAAATAAGTGTATCATCCGCAAAGAGGCTCACATAAGCTGTATCTAAAATGTCACTAACCTCATTAACGTAAATAATGAATAGTAAGGGACCCAGAACACTCCCTTGGGGAGCCCCCGAACCATTGTCCACTTTACCAGAAAGTTTAGTCCAAATTTTTGTACAATGTGACCTGCCGCTTAAGTAGTCCTTAATCCATCTTGGGGTATGCCGGAAACACCATAATTTTGCAGTTTCTTTATTAGAATACTACGTTCGATTGTTTCGAATGCACGCCGAAGGTCAATAAACGCGCTGAGCACAATTTTACCCTCATTAATATCCTGTTTCCATTTTGCGCACACACCCTGAAGAGCCGACTCACAGGAATGTCGTTCCCGAAACCCAGACTGTTTTTCACTTAATAAATTGTTTTTTTTTAAGTAGCTTCGAAATTGTTCACGCACTATCGTTTCCAATCCAAAACTTTATCAATACTAAGTAATAAGTTTATTTAGAAGGCACCGACGGATTTTTTACTTTAGGTTTTGGAACAATGACACTGGTTTTTAGTTCGTCGGGCACACTTCCGTATGGCAATGAGGTGTTCACTAGATTTAGCAGTGGATATCCTTCCAGTTTCCAAAAATGTCTTTTAAAATTTTAACATTCATGACACTATCAGCGGTTGATTTATTTTTTAAATTTATTACAATCTTACGTAGATCAGATATAGTAATATTTTTAAACCTGTCAAAACTTGTATCTGCCGAACTCTCGCTCGGTACACCCCCGAATCTTGTTGGTATACTTTTCGCTATTCCTTTAATGCTGCTTGCATAAAACGCATTGAAGTTTTCTTCCACATTTCCAAGGTTGTCCTCGAAGTCCAATCTGTCATAGTCATGTTTATCTGCCCTTTTTGCTTCCAGTTAATTCTTTTAATGTACGCCACATTCTTTTACTGTCACTCCGGCATTGGTCTATGTTTCTTTCATAATAGTTTGATTTTTCTTCTCTGATGATACTCATGACACTGTTTAATTTTTGTTTATATTCTTCCCAATCACCTTAATTTCTTGTTATTTTAAATTTCTTGTAAGCTATATCCCTTCGTCTCTGTATGATGTTCACTCTTCCATTAATCCATCGTTTTTCAGTAACCGTTATTTCCCTTTCCGGCGCAATTTTATTTATTATGTCTGTTATATTTCCAACAACGTTTTCATATACAATTTCTATGTTCGTTGATGTATAATTCCAGTTTTTTGTCAGCAATTCAGCTACCATTTGGCTTGTTTTTTCTTTTGATACATTTCTTGTAAAGTTTGTTGTATGTGATTCCTTTTTTATTTTAACATCCATTACGGTTACTCCAATAGTTTCATGATCAGACAACGACGGATAAATTCTGGGTAGCTCTTTTAAATTGTACGCATTTGTAAAAATCAGATCAATTCTTGATGACGAATTGTTGGTAGTTCTAGTATTTTCCAGGACCAACTAACTGCTGAAAACCTGCGTCTCCACTGATACTACACAACTTAGTTTTCTGCGAGTTATCATATTCCATGTGGATGTTGAAGTCGCCCAGAATATACATTCTATACCGGTTTATTGTCTCATTATTCACAGTTCAAAATATTCAAGAACTTAATCACAATTTCCGTTTGGAGACCTGTATACTGCCACTACAACAAACACTTCGCTCTTCATTCTAACTTTTAAAATTATGGGTCCAAAATCCAAACTCTAATGATTCGTTCTGAATCTCCATGACAGTAGCCTCCGTTCTAACATAAACAATCAACCCACCTGTGTGTCTGCTATGTGAAAAACACACAAAACTTTTATATTCGATAATATCTATCTCGTTGCTACAAAAATCATCAGTGACATATGGGTCTCGTTCACGTACAACATCAGTGGGTTATAATTGGAAGTGACAGTTTGTAATTCGACTTTTTTGTGATGAGTCAAACCCTATATATTCAATGACAGGCAGATCTCACTATTTGTACTTACATTCGAAGACGTTGATTGCTATGTACGCTATCACGATTTTTCTGTACTTCCTTTTTATATATGATACAATATCGATCAAACACTGTATGATCTGTTTTGACATTTGGAATTTTTAACACCTCGCTAGCATACTTGCAATTTGCACAATGTTTTTCTGTTGCATGGCACTCTTCGGCACTGTGCGCACCAGTGCAGTTTAGACATACAGCTCCTTCTTTTTTGCACTTCTCTTTTGTATGGCCATAGCGCCAACATTTAAAGCATCTAAGAACGCTGATAAACTCAAAAACTGGGTAACTCTCCCAGCCCAGAAATACTCTTCCTTGGGACGTAATATATTAAAAGCATCTGTGGACACCTCGAGCAATACATTATGTCTTTTTTTATTTCTAAGAATATACTTCTTAACAACTTTAATTTCCATTTTTGGGACATCCTATATTTTACTTTTTAGTTTGCTTATCAATTCGTCGTTGGAGTTAAGATGTTCCTGATTCACACCAATTATCACAATTTTTGGCTTTTGATATTCGGATACTGCCACTTCATAGCTATCCGATAGAGAAACAGATGCTGCACTTTGAAGTTTTTTTAGAGACTCTTCGTTGTCACACTGTATACAAACACTGCCCTGGCCAACAGACTTAAGACCCTTTACAGATACATTCATGTCATCAACATTAATTTTTTCATAAATTGCCCTTTTTGTTTCCTCGCCATTCTGTGATGGGTTCTTCGGCCTAATAATTAACGGCGGACTTTTTTTATTCTTAACTACTTCATTCCACGGTCTGTTATTGTTATTTTTAGGCACACCTGTTGATACAAATTCCAAGCATAGCTTTGTTGTTTTGTTTATACTCTCCGTTATTTCGGTTAAATATGTTCTATTTTTTGCTGCATATCTTATAAATTCACATGTTTATCGCCTGGCGTTTGCTTGGGTATTTGCGGAATTATTTCGATGCATTCATCACAACACCAAAAAACGTTCTTGCAATCACTTAAAAACTTATGATTATAATCTTTCACTTTCACGCACATCGCATGAAACACTTTTTCACAATATTTACACTTTACTTTCTTGTTTATGGCAAAATTGTCGGAGCAACAAACACACACTTGTGCATTTGCCGCCATCTTTGTACCGGTTATACCGCGTGTTGCATCGGAAAACCGTCCATAGGAAATCCCATGCACATTTAGAGCGAACCTGTATTAGACTTTTTTGAAGGTCCTTGTATGGTACTTATGGTAGACTCCCAATACTCCCATGTAAAATATGAATAATTTTCATTTAGCGAATTAAGAGGTATTTTGAAAAATGAAATCGTTTGCCAGTTATTATAATTTGACATATCCGCTGGTGGTTTACTGAGAAAATTATCAGGATCGCACTTTTGTACCCCAAATTTTAGGAAACATTTTTCGAAATACCTCTTAATTCGCTAAATGAAAATTATTCATATCTTACATGGGAGTCTACCATACAAGGACCTTCAAAAAAGTCTAATACAGGTTCGCTCTAAAATGAATAGGGGAGATAATATCAGAAGCATTTAAATTTGCATGGGATTTCCTATAGACGGTTTTCCGATGCAACACCCGGTATACACATTTGGTGAAACACTTACCTACTTATTAATCCTCTTGACTAGTTTAACTTGCTTTATTTGCTGCTCGTTCTCGACGTTTTACTATTCTTTTTTTCGAGCAGACTCGTCCTATATTGATACATTTTGTGACCTCTTTCTGTTCATCTTTGTACTATATCGATATCCTCTTAATAAATCCTCTCCTCATTGTTTCCGATATTTTTCAAGAATTTAAATATGAATTATTTAGCATCTTCTTTTACAGCTTATATGTTTGGATTAAATTAATACATATAATAAAGTGTTTCAAAAACAGGTGGCATAACTTATGTTAAGATTTCTTAAAAAAAAATCAGCTTTTCGAAGTATTTCCTTGTTAAATTATGGTTATAGAAAGTCGTTAAGCGTAACAGTAGAATATATTTTAGCTACAAAATGTGAGGAAAATTTAAGGCCAGATTCTACATATAAAAATATGAAAAAAAGTTCATATAAACATGGGGCCGGAAATGCTTCGTTTCCATGATACGGGATGTTTAAATTTTTCCGTATTTAATAGTTTATTTTACATTTATCGAAAACCCGTTGGAATATTGATATGAGTTTTGGTACACGCAAAAGTATCATTAAAGGTCACATTTACATGTACAAAATTGTTTTCTAAATCACTTACGTCAGTGGCGTTCGTGCCGGTAAGTCTCTATGTTTAACGAAGAAAACTGTGCGCCACTGGTTTTTACAAAAATTAGCCATATTAATTTTACTGAAAAAGGGTCTCTTTGACTTTTTCAAAATAAAAATTATTTTATTATTAAGCAGTACCATAATAAGCCATCGGGCTTTATTATTGTACTGGTTAATAAAATAATTTTAATTTTGAAAACGGTGTATCAGAAGGAAAAAGTCCAGGAGGCACTTTTTCAGTAAAATTAATGTGGCTTTAAGGAAGCCATACTAATTTTTGTAAAAACCAGTGGCGCACAGTTTTTTACGCTAAACATAGACTTGCCGGCACGAACGCCACTGCAAGTGCTTTAGAAAACAATTTTGTATATGTAAATGTGACCTTTAATGACACATTTGCTTGTACCAGAACTCATATGAATATCTCAACGGGTTTTCGATAAATATAAAATAAACTATTAAAGACGGAAAAATTTAAACACCCCGTATCATGAAAACGGAGGATTTCTGGACCCATGTTTATATGAACTTTTTTTATATTTTTAGATGTAGAATCTGCCCTTCAATTTTCCTCACAACATTCTGTAACACCCTGTATATCTATCAAGGGTGTGAGTACGGGTTGAAAAACATATTATGTACGATACTAACTAAATAGGCCAGCGGAATGCTGAATAAAATTTGCCCCTTGACTTTTTTTTGATTTGAACTCAGTTTAACAGATAAATATGATTTTAGCGTTAAAATCGCAAAAAGAAATTTCAAACGAAGAACTTAACCGATTTTTTCAAGAACTTTGGGTGGTTTTTTTCTTTAACCAATTATCACGAACAGAGTTTGGTGGACGCGTTTTCAAACAACAGAAATTTCAAAAACTTTATCTTGTACAGGGTGATCCCCTATAATGTCGCCCCCCTATAACTTTTTTATTTTAAGTGTCCCAAAAAAAATAAAAGTATGGTTATGTAGGTACTGAAAAATACTTTTTTCTGCGTAAAGAAAAATATTGGAAAAATGATCAGTATAGAGGGAAAAACAAAAAGTTAAGTTTTTTTCAATAGAACACCCTATATATGAATTTATTTTTCGATTCCTTGTAAAATTCTAAGCATATTTTATGTATGATGTTATACCTCTAAAGTTATTAGTTTCACAGCTATAAACAGTTGAAAATCGGTACTTTGGCTACTTTTCACCTTGGTAGCAAGGAGATCATTGGAGATGGAGTAAAATGAATTTCACATTCCTATCTTAACTTTTCAAGAGCTATCTGACGGTACTACCTGGCAGGCGGTACCATGGGTACCAAATCTGGTACCCCGATAGGTACCATAACTTAGCACCATCAGATGGCTCTTGGAAAGTTAAGATAGGAATGTGAAATTCATTTTACTCCATCTCTAATGATATCCTTGCTACCAAGGTGAAAAGTAGCCAAAGTACCGATTTTCAACTGTTTATAGCTGTGAAACTACTAACTCTAGAGGTATAACATCATACATAAAATATGCTTAGAATTTTACGAGGAATCGAAAAATAAATTCATATATAGGGTGTTCCATCGAAAAAAAATTAACTTTTTGTTTTTCCCTGTATACTGATCATTTTTCCAATATTTTTTATAGGCAGAAAAAAAGTATTTTTCAGTACCTACATAACCATTCTTTTAATTTTTTTGAGACACTTAAAATAAAAAAGTTAAAGGGGGGCGACATTATAGGGGATCACCCTGTACCTTAGTAGCGGATCCCTATTCATTGGCACGGTTTGTAATATTTTCAATGAAGTTTGGAACACCCTGTATACGTTATACAGCTTGATTGGTTTAGGTTCGTTATTGTTCATTTTATGTATGACAAGATGGCCGCGCCGCATAACTGTTGATCGGGACAGAATACATTAATCTTTTTCATTTAAAAAATCTGCAAAATAGAAAAATAGTATATTATTTTATATGGAGGAAAAGTAATACTTTTCATGGCGCGCTCGTGTTTAACAGCCGAACGGAGTGAGGCTGGTAATAGAGAGCAAGCCATGAAAAGTAACTTTTCCTCCAAATAAAATATGCTGTTTTTTCTTCAAATGTCGACAAATTAATGCAAAAAGTCTCTTTTTAATAGTAATAATAATTATTATTAAAGATAAGTGGGTTTGCAAGGCGGCTTAGACCGGTGCGGTGTCGGTGAATAGGCTCAGGTTGTTGCTACAGTAATGTAACATAAAGCTGTCAGTGGACACTGTCAACAATAATTATATTTTTAAAATTGCGTTTTCGATTGCGTTTTAATTCCGTATTGATAAGCAGTTATTGAGTAAGTTCGATTAAATAATAACCAATTTGTTCCTAAATTAGTGATTTTTAGAAATGCAGTCACACATTGAGTGATAAATACAAATTTTAGTTTAATAACTCTTGAGTTGTTGACGCTTATTTTGATGTTTGCTTGTATTGCATCTATGTTGCTATGATAACACTTTTACCTCCGCCGGCGGAAAAGTGAAAAGTAAAGCTCCGGCGGAGGAAAAACGAAACTTCACTGCCGCCTACACAGTCGAGTAATGACGGATTTACTGACGTTTGAAGAAAAAATAATATAATATAGACCTTTTAAAAGACATTTAGCGCACTAGCACGTGAACTTCGTGCTCGTGCGAAAAAAATAAGTATTTTAAAACTAAAATCTCAATATACTATTTTGTGTGTGACAGACACGGGTAGATGCTTTCTTTACCCATAGGCTCTAAACACGTTAATTAGTTTCAGTTGGTTTTGAGAAAGTGACAGCTTTCAAAAACTTAAATTAAAATGCAGGTGCGAATTTAAAACCATAAAGATGGTAGTTCATAAGAATGGAATATCATTGTAGAAAATCAATAACCAATTTGTAGAGAATAGTTATTTATGCAACAAGTGTGTAAAGCGACCCTTCTTATGAATGGGAATATATCCCATGAATAAAAAAGGGACAATTACACATGAGTAGCATACAAATTTTTTTCCTCTACCGAAAAATATATGAAAAAATAAAAATATTATTAAATTACTTTACGCACTGCATTAAAAAAGTATATTTTAAGAATCTCAGAAAACTGAGTATTTTACGCACGGTAGTAGAAAAAACATTTATTATAAATTTCCTATTGGAGCCAAATTTTCCTAAAGTTGGTTGTCTTTTTCGATGTTAACTAGCATATGTAAGTGAGGGTGTTTCAACTTTAGCATGACAAAATAAACAATCACCATAATCAATAATTATTATAACAACTACGAAAATAAAGTAAAAATTAGAAGGGTCTTATACTAAAATTCTTCTCAATTATACTAAGTGGATCAGGATCTACTGTCTTAACTAAAAAGTAGTAGGTGTCGGAAGAATATTTATATGCGGTTTGCTTAGAGGGCAGCATAAGAGGGGAAATTATTACTAAAACGAACCAGGATAAAAATATAGTAGGGCATGTGTTTCAAGCTGTCTCAAAGGTGTAAAGGCCAAAGACATGGTTTTAAAAATAAAATCATCAATTATAATTATTTTTTTTATTTCATTTATGCAAATTATGCGCTAGGTACAATATAGAACGCAAGATCAGCTGTACAAACAGCCGATCAGATTTTAAAATCTCACCCTCGTTTGGTACTCAGTACGTACAATGGATCAGTTTTTTACCGTTTACCCACAGATTTTCTATCTCGAATTCGTCGTTCAGCCGTTTAATAACTGAAAGAAGCCGTATAAAGCGAAATTTGTTTTTAAAATCGAAAACAACTCTCATTAATATAAATATACATTGATGATATGCCATAATTATTACTAGCTTTTAATAATTTGTCTTAATACCTAGGTACTCTAATTTTTTATGATATAATTGAGGTCCAACTAACGTATTATTCGGAACTTAGGTTATTTCATAAAAAGGTAATAGGTACAGGTGAAGAAGATTAAAATGCAAGAGGAAATATTTCCTTATACACTAAACTAAGTCTAGATGCACTCATCATTCTAACACAACTGGTACTAATGGAAATAAGTACGTTAAATAGATAAACAGTTTTATTATTTTGGGAATTTTTCAGCTTGCAGCTTTATTTTTTTGAAAACGCTGACTGAGCTAAAGTATTCTATCTAAACCTAAAAAAGGTATATTGAAATAAGTTTCACGTGACCAAAAACCAACAAAATAAATATCATTTAAAGCATTTCTAGAAATAATTAATTGAAAATAATCTAATACCCTGTCATATTTCCAGAACCAACACTAGAAGAGTCTAATTTCGGCAAATTACTATGCTATATATTTGGTGGTACATGGGTAAGGTATACTGGTTAAAGACTTACCGGATGCTTCTTGCATTTCTCGCTTCTGCAGCTATACCACTGCCGATAATACCATATAAAACCTTTAATTTTTTTCGAGTATATAGTGCAAAATTGCGGATAAGTATCACAAACCCAACGCAATCTGTGAGCAAAGCAAAAAAACTAATCTAAAACAAATATTATTTACACATTTGTTTTGCGATAGTGGCAGTGACCTAATAATAATCAGTCAGTCGGTTTACTTTTCTCAGATTTTCCCTCAATTTCCTATATAAATTTAGCAGGCACTATCTGATCTTTATGAAGCTACTTCGGCGGTAGAACTCCGCCATATGCATTACTGCGTAAAATTACAATCAACTTTAGGTTCTAACTGAATATAATTTCAACATTTATTAGATACTCAGTGTTTTACCTTCTTGTTACTGAACTTGCCAAGATGATGAAAAACTAACCCAAACTTTCTT
>JAEQML010074393.1:0-14395 GCA_016904865.1 Pissodes strobi | reverse complement strand
ACTGCGCCTATCACTTGATTCATTTAGAAAAAATCTACAAATGTCACGACTAGAAAAATTGCGTATTTATTAGGTACCTAAAGGTATTTTGACAAATAAAATAAGTTTAAACATAGTTTTAATAAACCGCAAAATATTTCTGATGGGAGAATGAAATAAAATAAGCTAGTGTTGTCACCCTATATCACCTATCGAAACCTGATAATTCCTCCCTAATATCCTACCCTAAGACCGAGTGACTGCCGGTATAAGTAGTCACCTACTTGCCGGTCAACAGCTTCGGGTGGATGAACTGGCATGTGGTAGGGCAACTCATTTTCCTGGGGTTGAGAAACCGACCCGAAAGGCGGAGGAACTAAATATTAGTCAACGGCATTGAGATGTGGAAGGCAATGGAAACCACCACATTAAGGGCTCGCATGAGCATCCACAGAATAATCATGGATAATGGCTGACAAATCTAACGGCCCCGAGTACGGGCGCCCCTTAAATGGGGCAGGGGTGCTAAGAATCTCCCGGTCAGCTGCTATCAACATTGAGAACCACAATTTAAAGATTGGAACATGGAACATCAAAAGCATGTATGAACCAGGAAAAATTCATAACACCATCCAAGAGATGAAACGACTAAATATTGGCATGCTGGGGATCAGTGAAATGAGGTGGCCAGGGTCTGGAAATTGCCATATTGACGATTACAGCGTATATTACAGCGGCCAAGACAGCAACCAACACCGAAATGGTGTTGCGATTATCGTCGCACCTGAGGCTGCTAAAGCTATTAAGAATGTGGTCTATCTATCAGATAGGATAATTCTGATTCAAGTTGAAACCAAAACGATAAATATGAATATAATTCAAGTATATGCCCCTACAAAAGACGCACAAGAAGAACTTATAGAATAGTTCTATGAACAGCTAGAACAGATCACATCTAATATAAAGAGGAAGAATGTTACAATAATAACGGGAGATCTCAATGCCAAAATAGGCCAAGGGAAATACGAGGACATCATCGGGCAATATGGACTTGGAATTCGTAACGATAGAGGCGATCTATTCGCACGCTTCTGCCTTGACAAAGGAATGGTCATCACAAACACGTTCTTTAAACTTCCAAAAAGACGTTTGTATACGTGGAAATCCCCTGCCGACACCCCTGAGAAAATAGTTCGTAATCTGATCGACTATATAACAATAAACAGAAGATTCAGAAATATTGTAAAATCGGTTAAAACCTTTCCTGGAGCGGATGTACCCACAGACCACATTTTGTTACTAGCTTCGATTAGACTGAAGTTTAAAAGAATGAGACAAGGACAACAACATGCAAGGAAACTAAACCCAGACAAATTTAAAGACTCAGAGACGTGCGCTCGAGCTACACATTATATGGAGGAGAAACTCGGAGAACAGGACAACCAAGTTACAGATGTTGAAAAACAATGGACCAGACTAAAAAACATCACGCTAGAAGCTCAAGAATCTACATTCGCAGGGGGTGAAGACAAAAAGAAACAAACATGGATGACCGAAGAAATCTTGACCCTTATGGACAAGCGGAGAAGTTTCAAGAACCGAAACGAATTGGAGTACCGAAAAATAAAGTCAGAAATTAGGAGAAAAATAAGGCAGGCAAAGGCAGAGTGGCACAGCAAACAATGTGCAGAGATCGAGTCATACGATAAAAATCACTACTCATTTAACCTACATAAAAAACTCAAGGAAATTGCCGGGAAAAAGCATAACGTAAATGTTGGAAACTTAAAAGATGAGAACGGCAAACTTATTACAGATCAAAACCTGATACTGGAAAAATGGAGACAGTATGTTTCAGAACTGTTTGACGTCAACAGAAATCAAGAGCATGGAATAGATGAAGTGGTCACTGGTCCACCTATCAGCAAAAAAAGAAGTAGAAAAAGCCCTAAAAATGGCAAAGAATGGCAAAGCACCGGGCCCTGATGGATTGCGAAGTGAGATAGTAAAATTGCTAGCCGATATGGGAATAACAACGATAACGATAACATACTCAAAACAACTGGTATTGATGACAAAGATATCCGCTTGATAGGTAATTTATATTGGCACCAGTCTGCCAAAGTCAGAATTAACGGACACCTGACGGAAGATGTTGAGATGAAGAAAGGTGTGAGACAGGAATGTATATTGTCACCACTCCTTTTCAATTTATATTCTGAAGAGTTATTTGGGCAGGCCCTAGAAGACATGGATTTGGGAGTTGTGATAAATGGACAAATTCTCAACAACATAAGATACGCGGATGACACCGTAATACTCGCGCAGTCCATCGATGACCTACAGAAACTTATTAATAGGGTGACGGAAGCTTGCGAAGTATTTGGTTTGAAAATAAACACGGCCAAAACCAAATACATGTTAATAAGCAAGGGAGTTCATAATCAAGTTGCTAGCATCTACATTAACGGTACACAATTATACAGAGTCTCAAGTGCGAGCTACTTTGGTTCCAGGATAAACGAGGACTGGGATCTATCAGTTGAAATCAAAATACATATTTAGTGTGCCCGGGCAACATTTATTCGCATGAAAAAACTTTTTACCAGTCACGATCTATCGATTGCCCTGCGAATGAGGATGATTAGAGCATATGTCTTTCCAGTTCTTTTTTATGAAGTCGAGAGCTGGACACTAACAGAAGCCACGCTCAAACGTCTACAAGCTTTCGAGATGTGGTTGTACAGGAGGATGTTAAGAGTAAGTTGGGTGGAAAGGATCACAAACGAGGAGGTGCTTAGAAGAATGCATAAAGATATAGAAGTGGTCAATATTGCAAAACAACGAAAACTTGAATATTTCGGACATATCATGAGACACCCAGAAAAGTATGACATTCTACATCTTATAATACAGGGTAAGATTAATAGTAAGAGACGCCCCGGTAGACGAGGAACTTCCTGGCTCAAAAATCTCAGACAGTGGTTTGGTCTCACCACTATACAACTTTTCCGAGCGGCTACCAACAAAATAATGATTGCAAACATGATAGCCAGAATGATCGCCAACGATCGTTAAACGGTCATGGCACCTAGAAGAAGAAGAAGAAGTTGTCACTCCAAATATAGAGATTAATTGAAGGTACCAATTTTTCATACTGATAGTAGTAGGGGAACCCACGCAGCAAAATGGCGGCATTCTCTCTGAGAAGCAAAGTCATATAATTTATTCATATTTAGCGAAGGGCTTGGGGAGTAGAGCCCTGCAAACTTGTTAAAAAAAACTGTGATAAAAAAAATACTCGAGCGCGTAAGCTATTGATAATATATACGCTTCACATATCCTTCACCTGGCAGTCTGCCCGGTGGAAGTGAACGTACTCCGAAATAAAAATAAAAATTAGCCGGGCGGGAGAATGTCTAAGTCACGTTTTTTTTTGCAGGTTCGCAATCCTGCTACGTCATTAGGTCACGCTCAAATCGTCAGATTTTTGGCTTAAACGCATTTCAGCATGTAATTATTCCAACATACCTTGATATGACTGCACGCTCGAGTATGTCCATGAAATCCCCTACTGGGCTCCCCTACTATAGTGCATCGTTTTGGCATTAAGTAAATGAAAAAAATATATATTTATTTCAATGTATGTGCTATAATAATACCTCCGAATGCGTCTTTGACATTGCTGGATATTACGCAGAGTTTTTTTTATAGTTCATTCTGATATTGAGTGATATAAACGTAATATAATATGGAAATTTTGGATTATACAGAAAAGTCCAAGGTTATTATACCAAGATGACAATAGTCATGAAGTTAATGATTGAAAAATACCTTTGTACCCTTTGAAGAGATTATGTTTGAACACTGAGCAGAACGGTTTGCATTTTGCAAAAATAAAGAAGACGACAAAGCTAAATTTATTGTACGTACCTGTAATTCTTAATTGTCGTCCCTGATACCAAAATTCAGGTCTCTGAGATAAAGTTGCAGGAAACACGTACCAACATCTGCTCACCGACATTATCTCGCCGCAGCAGGATTTTAGGGGAAACTCTTATAGTTTGATGTTCAAGGTTTCTTTTTCAACTCTGAATTTGCAACATTTGTTAAAACAGTTTTGACGGCTGTTAGAATTGGGATATCCGGATAGATAATGTTTCCAACCATATCTGAAATCAAAGTTTCATATGGAGTACTCTTTATTTCACTCGTTTAAATACACAATGCTAAAATCTATACGTATGCATCTGTCACTCATGTAATTCTCATTTATAATATCCCAGGTGCAAAATTATTTCCGGAAATTTCATTGAGATGGCGAAAATTTTGAAAATTATACCGAGTCGCCGTCAAAAAAAATCTATTATCAGTAATGTATTTCAAAAGGATGTGCATACAATTATATGCTAAGGTAGTCCCCTGCAAAAGCCCATTTTTACCGGTTTGTGGCTTTTGGACTTAATGCCGTTTAAGATCAAACAGAGCTTTAGCTTCTAAATGCTCAGCACCCAGTCAGTATGTAAATTTGGCACAATAACATGGTTATTGGCCATTTGAGCTCACTCATGAGTTTTTTTTATCACCAGAGTTTTTCCTATTCCACACTCAATCCGTAAACACACCGTATAATCCATTTAAAAATCTGAATATTATTGAATGTTCTACGAAAGCAAAATAAACTTGGAAACTGTGCATCATTCAGATGCACAATGTGAGCAATTTGACTTTAATCTCATTGCATGCTTTAGCCGAAAGTTGTATTTTTGGAATAAGGTGTAATAAATCTAAATAATTACACGAAAAACCACGAGCCGAAAGAAAAAGTAATATAATAACTTCTCTCTCAAAAGTATCTTTTTATTACAATAACCCAGTTTTTCTGAAAACGTGTTTTATGTGAGTTGTTTGACATTATCTTGGATAAAAATAAATGCAAATTCTTTATAGACGTTGAGCTTTTTTATAAACGAGCGTCCTTGGAAAAATAAGATATCACTGTCGTGTTCAAGACTATTTCAAGTCTCTGTTTTTATCCTTCAAGTCAAGACTTACATTACATTTTTTTTTCATTTAACTTAGTATTATGAATTATTTTTTGCGAGAGCAAACTAAATTTTATACTTTAATTTTGCGGTTCGTAAATGTGTGATTAATCTACAAAGTTATTCGTTATAAATGTGCATTCAATTTATATTTTTTATTTTGGCCTGTATCACAGATCTATATAGCTACGCAACAGGTACCTCTTCCAATGCTTTTTACGCGGGGCCAAAAATGTTCACCGGCTTTCGCGAGCGGGTGAACCAGTCGTCAAGGAACGGGTCAGGGTTGCCAAGTTATCACGTCAAACAATATTCCGGCTGACTTTTCGATCCGCTCAAATCATCGAGTTTTATTATTAGTATTTATGTATCAAATTAACACAAACATATTTTTTTAGAAAAATACGATTTTTATATTTTTTTTATTAAGTATAATAGTTTATTAATATTAAAACAAATGAAACGGCAATTTAAATGAACAAATTTATAATATTGATAGTAGAGTTTGAAACAAAATTAAATGGTACTTTAACATGTCGATAAACATTTCCAAAATTCCTTTGATCTTCGAGACAAAAACTTGTGTGATAATATTATTACTTAATACAAATAAGAGATATTACAGTATAAGTTAACAAAATTTGTAATGACCTTTCGCACCGATATTTATGTTGAAGCAAACACCATTCACTGAATCTGATAATGAACTTTAATTTGACATAAATAACATACGATTGCCAAGAAAATTAGTAATACCATAATGTGATATGAAAGGTAAACTACAGTGCGCGACTTGGCAACAAGGGGGGGGGGGGGGGGGCAAAACACGTCTAAATAGGAAAATATTTAAGTTTATTGCATTATTGGCGAGTGACACTTTTAATACCGGAGTAGGCATCTGTTGCATAGCTATATAGATCGGAGCGTGTATAAAAAATACAATGTTTTAGGGATGTCTCTGAATATCAGCTGAACAGAGGTCACAAATAAAATTAATATATTCTTAAAAATTAATCTCGATATCGAGTCAAATAATATTTCACGTGTTACAAAAACCAGTAGGTCGAACCGAGAATACTTTGTACCTGAAAGCAGGTCAACGTCAGCGGATGACGAGTTTGAATTTCGACAGCGCTCAGCATCGTTTATCAGTTAACCTTTAAACACACAGGGTGCAATTATCTGGTCCCCAAGTAAAATGAGCTTGCCTACATACACAGGACTGAAGTATCTAATCTACCAGTAAACGGAGTTTACTTACAGCCAGACGCCAGATCTATCTGGCCCGCCAGTAAACAGAGCCCTTTCATCTAAATGGTAATGGATACACGCAAAGGCAGATCTCTACACACGTTAAGTTAAAATATCGAACATAATTTACGGACTTTGATGTTATAAATCCTTATCAACCTCTTACGCTCTTCAACTTACAATATCGAATAATCAATATCTGACATTAACCTTCAATTATAAAATAATACAGCAGCTTCTTGCACTCTTAAGTTAAAGTTCTCACATAGCATCCCTTGGAAATTGGCACTGGTCTCATAAGCAAAGAAAAATCAGGCCGCTGAAAATCGCAACTATTTTGTCGAAGCGAGAAACGAATCCGAACGTGTGATCAACGAAACTAAGAGCAAACACAATTAAAGGATCAGGAATAAACTTTGCAATGCCTCTGTGGCTTCAGGAATTTCTGGTCGGTAGCAAAGGTAGTAAGTAACAACTTTACAAAAACGTCCCTCCCACCTTTGACAGACGAACATGGCATCACGGCAACAACAGCCAAAGAAAAAGCAAACATGCTCGCCAAAATGTTTTCATTGCACTCTACCTAGACGTCTTCCAAGGCAAGGCTTTCCCCACCATATCGAACATCAACACTACCATGACAGAAGTCAAGTTTCATCACCGTGATATTTGTAAAATCTTTGAAGAACTAGATACGCCAAAGGTACCCGGACCGAACGGAATACCTGCCATCATCGTGTCAAAGAACTGCGCCAACGAACTGACACCCGCTTTTTCCAGGCTTTATTCTCTGTCTTACGAAATAGGGATTTACCCATCTTCTTGGAAAGTCTCTCGCGTGCAACCTGTTACAAAAAAAGACAAGAAAACCACGCCGTCAAACTATCGCCTAATTGCCTTGCTTCCAATAATCTCCAAAGTCATGGCACATTGGCCTATGTCATTCATATATGGAGTAGGGCAATTGAGAACTACGTAGAGTCCGAGCGATTGCTTTGGATATTTCAAAGGCATTCGACAGAGTTTGGCATGACGGACCGCTCAACAAACTGCCGTCCTTCGGACTGTCACCCTCTCTCTGCAGCTGTCTTGCCAGTTTCCTTAGGAACCGATCTCTGCACGTTGCAGTTGATCGACACATCTCAGACACATTCACCATTAACGCGGGCGTGCCTCAGGGCGCAATACTTTCACCAACTCTGTTCCTCATCTATATTAATGACCTGCTGACCGAAACGAATGACCCTGTTTACAGTTTTCCAGATGATAGTACCCTTGTTTCCTAATTTGGATCAAAAAAATCTTTACCAGCGACTGAGACTTATCACCGCAGATAGGAGTAGATTACAGCAATTAATCAAGACCTTGAGAAACTTCAAACTCGGGGCGACAGAAATTTGGTACGGTTCAATGCAACAAAGACCCCAGCCACGTTTACCAAGAAGGCCAACACGGCGGGCACTGATATCATTATGGCAGGATCGATCATTTCATCATCCTCGTCAATCGGACTGCTGGGAGTCTCGGTAAACAGTAATATGTCCTGGCATGACCACGTTGCTAGC
Organism: Pissodes strobi; assembly: GCA_016904865.1. Taxonomy (NCBI): domain Eukaryota; kingdom Metazoa; phylum Arthropoda; class Insecta; order Coleoptera; family Curculionidae; genus Pissodes; species Pissodes strobi. Next base: position 6,555 of record JAEQML010074393.1, on the reverse strand, counting down.
ATAGCGAAATCAGCCTCCCAAAAGCTTGGTGCGCTAATTCGCAACAAAAGCTGTATACACCGCAACAGATCCTCTTGCTCTACAAAACGCAAATAAGACCGTGCTTAAAATATTGCTCACACATCTGGGCTGCCGCACCAAAACACACCCTAAAGCTACTGGAGTCCATTCAGAAGAGAGCTGTGCGTCTTGTCGGCGACCCGCAGTTGATCCGGAATCTGGATAGTCTGAAACACCGCAGACATGTGGCCGAAATGTCCCTGTTTTACAGATACTTTCACAGCAGATGTTCTTAGGATTTGTCCCACCTCATCCCACCCCTGGCAACGCCTGTCGGACAGTCACGACAGGCGGCAAGAACGCACCAGTTCATTGTACAACTGAAAACAGTTTGAACATCGCTTTACAAGAACTCCTTTGTTTGGCGCACTGCATCACTGTGGAACTCATGCCTAGGACATCTGTTTCCCCCTAATTACAACCTACAATTATTCAAGAACCGTATCAGTAAACATCTTCGCACACACGCCACTCGTCGAGCCCCACAAGATCTCCCTTTAGTGTGTGTGCCACTACTATAAAAAAAAAGCTTTATTAATATGAATTGGACCATCTGCAGGTAGTCCTTATGGTAAGACCGTCTTGTACACAGTAAAGCTCACTTTCTCTTCTAAAGGTGCTTATCTTCTTATGATATTGGCGACCACGTTGGCCCATCTTATCTTATAGTTGATGTTAGGCCAGTACATTTTCTAAGATTGGCCAGCCAGGCTATACGCCTGCGTCCCGGGCCTCGCTTGCCCTCAATCTTGCCTTTTATGATTAATTGTAGAAGTCGGTACTTATCATAGGCGTATGTGGTCAAAGCAGGCCAATTTTCCGTTCTTTACGGTAGTAATAATTTCCTTGTCTTTTCTGAGCCTCTCGAGAATCGTGATGTTAGTTGTATGGTATGTGTATGAGACCCGTAGCATGCGTCGCGTCGGTAGCACCACATTTTGAATGCCTCTATGCGTTTCATGGCAGCCTCAGTAAGACTCCAGCTTTCTACTCCGTAGAGGAAAACACTAGAGACGTAGCATCTGAGAATTTTTATGCGTATATTGGTATTAGGAGAGGGGTTACAAAGGACTTTCTTAAGGCGGTCAAAAGCGCTTCTGGCTTTTTCAATTCGAATTATTATTTCATAACTATGATCCCATGTATTACTGATATTGCAGCCCAGATAGCATATTTTCTCTACTCTTTCCAATGGTGTATCGTTTACCGTAAATTGAGCGTTTATGTTGATGTTCTTAGTGATGATCATTACTTTAGTCTTTTTAGAGTTTAGTTTTAGTCCATTTTCGTTGCTTGCTTCTACACTATTATCTATATATCTGCTAGCAGTACGGTGTCATCTGCATATCTAATATTATTGATAAATTGACCATTTATTGTAATACAAGGCTTCTCTAAAGAGATTATCGGAATATATATTCAACAATGTCCTACCGAATTCCTTTTCTGACTACAAAGATATTAGATAGTTCATTTTCGAGGCGCACTGTTGCATTTTGTATGAGATATAGTCTTATATCCTTACCATCAATTCCTGATGTTTTTAGAATGTCAATTAGTTTCCCGTGCGGCACTCTGTCAAATGCCATTCGAAGTCAAAGAAACATGTAAATACGTCGCATTTCACATCCCTCGCTCTTTGTATTAGTACTTGCAAGCTGAAGAGTGCTTCTCTTGTTCCAAGCCCCGCTCTGAATCCAAATTGCACTTCACTGAGGTGTTCTTCTAATTTAGTGTAAATGCGAGAGTAAATGATATTTAGGAGTACTTTAAATGCGTGACTCATTAAACTAATTAATCTGTGGTCCTCGCATTTCCTGGCGTTGATTTTTTTTTGGGAATTGGGATGAATATTGATAGCAGCCAGTCCTTTGGTAAATGTCCAGTCTCATATATGTTATTAAGTGGCTTGGTAAGAGTTGTAATTTGGGATGCCTCTAGTAGTTTCGAAATTTCCCCATGCACATCATCGAGTTCTGGCGATTTCTCATCTCTAAGTCGTTTAATGGCCTTTTCAACTTCTTCATTTGTTATTTCTGGGCCGTAGGGGTTGTTTATTTCGGGTGGTGTTCTTATTGTATCTTCGAACAGTTCTTGCATATATTCATTCCATCTTTCCAGTCTGGTCTCAATCCTGGTCGAAATCTGGCCATCGCTATTTAGAATTATGCCGGTATTGCGTTGTTTACTAGTGTTCTGCATCTCTTTAATCTTTTTGAACGTGGAAGTCGTCATATTTTTGTTGAAGAGTTTCAATTTCCATACACCTTTCTGTTAGCCACATCTATTTTGCATCCTTTATTTTACGTAGTATGTGGAGTTTTTTGTATTCACTGACATTTCTATCTTTGAGTTTCGTCGTTCCTCCATCATCTTCAATATTTCGTCTGTCATCCACTAGTGTTTCTTTTCCTTTTTTGATTTCAGATTTTCACATGTTAGTGTGGTAACAGGTGTTTTAATTTCATTCCATTTTTCTTCTATGTCGTTGGTGTAGTTTTCAGCTATTTTGGCAAAGTTTTCATTAAGCTCTTTTTTGACTTTTTCCTGGATGTTGTTTTCTTTCAATAGTCTTATATACTTTTTGGGAATCATTTTCTTACGAATTATTTTGAATCATATGTTGACATTTGCAACTAATAGATTGTGGTCCGAGAAGACATCTGCGCCTGGATATGTTTTTGCTAAGGTGATGGAATTTTCTTGTTTACGTTGATAAAATCAATTCGATTCCTCATAATTCACTCTAGAGTTTCTCCGGGAGCTTTCCATGTATAAAGCCTTCTGGGATGCAGTTTGAAAAATGTATTTATGACTGCCATGTCCGTCTCTTGGCAGAACTAGATCAGCCTTTCTCCTCTTTCATTTCTCGTACATAGGCCGTATCTTCCCACAACACTATCAACTGTACGCTGTCCTATTTTGGCGTTAAAATCGCCCATGATGATTCTTATGTTTTTTTGTCAGTTTTAATGATTTTTCTAGGGTCTGATAGAAGTTTTCTATTTCTGTTTCAGTAGATTCAGCTGTGGGTGCGTAAACCTGAATGACGCTCATGTGAGAAGGCCCAGAGTTAATCTTTAACAGTGCAATTCTGTCCGACATGGGTGTAAATCCTATCACTGCTTTAGCTATTTCCTTTTTTACTATTATAGCCACGCTGTCTGTTTCGTGTTGTGTCATCTCCCGAGTTATAGATATGGTGCTCGCCCATGACTGTCTTTCTAGGATTTGGCCATCGAACTTCACTGCATCCTAAAATATCGATGTTCAGGAGTTTCATTTCTTGAATAATATTGGCTGCTTTGCCTGGTTGGTATATGCTTGGACGATTGGGACATTATTGGCTGACCGGGGGATTCTTCGCACCCTGACCGAAAGATTATTCGCACCCTGACTGAGGGCCGTTTCCTTCTGATTTTGAGCCATTGTGTTGTCCTGGAGAAATATTAGATACCAGGTAGTTTCCCGTTGCTTTCCTGGACTTGTGAATCAACCGCTTCTAACATGAAGTACCTACGCTGTTTGCAGACGCCCATTCTGGGTCAGAAGCTGCAGTGCTAGTTTTGGTTTACCGGTACCACCCATATATGAGAGGCGTTGCCCTATCCGCCACCTGAGGAGGCGCCCGATGGAGGACTAGCAACCCCATATGGGGCTCACTAGAAATATTTAATTTCATAAACCACTGTATTCTCGTTTGAAGTGAGACTTGTATTCAGCAATATTAAACCAGCGAGACTCAGTAGCTGCCTATAGGTAGTAGTAGACATAGTGGCGATCTGGCTGAAAATAAAGTGGGAGCTATTTTTGAAAAGAATAATGGATTCCAAATGCTGCTTACGATATCGTCAGTCCTAAGCACTTAAAATATTCCTGAATTAAATTTGCGTTCAAATATGGCTTCAATGCTTTTATGCCCCTATTACAAGCGTTAACTATACTTTTTTCATCGATATTTAGAACAAACACCCAGTGTTTTGACTTAACAAATCCTAACTAATTTAAGTGAATGCCCTGTTTACACAGAAATTAGGTATTTAATTAAATTGCCCAATATATCACTAAAAACGGGCTTAAGTAACTCACCGAAGTGCTGCCAACCTGTGAAGGTCGCAGTCGATGTTTCGCGCAATTTGCGTTAGACACATTTTAAAAATCCAGTTCAAGTTTCTCCTGCAACCTGTTCCCCGGAGGAATGACGTCAAATGAGAACTCAAGCCACTCATGCGTTGTAATTTTCCTTTATTCTATCATGTTGCGACACCGGCATTCTATCTTTATAATCTGATATATTAACAAACAGAAAGCGGAAGACGTTATTAATGTGCAGCGTAGTGTGATCAATATATGATGATTCTTATGAAGTTTAGTTAGCATCTGAAGAAACTCATATTTCGAAATGTTTCTGTTAAATTAATTAAATTAAAATAAGTGGAGAATAGATACGATTTTAATAGAATGGTGAAAACAAAACCTTAAGAGCCGAGTAGTAGATGCAATTTAGCTTTAATTAACAATCAAGAATGTTGCCATTTTTGGACCCTTGCGCTAGCCCTTCCGTCTTTTAAAAATAACTTTCTGAACAACTAAAAAACAAAACGTCATATGATCTTCAATTAAGCGAAACGTCTTAACGGATTTCGCTTTAACACATATTCACATCATATATCATTTCAACTCTCCGACTATTATTATTCTTTTTCATTCCCGAAACAATGATAAGCTCTGCCTAGAAACAGTATATTATTTAGTGAAATAATTACGAATGAAGATTAGTGACTAATATAGAAAAAATTTTATATACACTGTGTTCCAAATAGTTAAATAACAACTAAAGCTCCACTTAATAATGCAACAAGCTAACACAATAGGGAAAATACAATGGATGGTAACATAAAAGATTTACATATAACTGATGACAAAGGTAGATCAGCTATATTTATAAATAGAGCGTTTCAAAGAGATGTAGGTAAAGAGTTTTTGAAGTCATTTATTTAATATATATTTAAAATTACTTTAATTAAATATAATTTTAGTCAACACTGTTACCTTTAAGATTATAGACAAAATACTTCAACAATTGTTTGAAATTTAGCAGAGGGAGCAACCCAGTAACTCAAAAAGTACTTTAAAATATTGCGTGGTTCGATTTCCCTTAATATCAAGAACATGTCTACTTGCTGAAAAGCATTAGGCTTTAGCTTAGATCCTTCCGACCTTCTCGCATTATAGGAGAATTTATTTATTAGTTCAAAAGTTTCGAAAATATTTAAAACATCTTCCCTTTTCCATATGATAGATTGATTTGATATTTTTACAGGTGGAGGCAAAAAAGCCACCAGAATAACAGTGGCAATAGCTGTTGGCATCTGGCTGCTAGCCATCATATGCGCCGTACCAGCACTAATAGGTTCCCACATAAAGGAAATAACAGATGAGATAGGAGTATGCTATCCTTTTCCAGAAGATTGGCTGAACGGAAACTATCCACAATTTATGGTCATGTCTAAGTTCCTGATCCTTTATATAATTCCACTTTTTATTATATTTGGCTTCTACCTCAGCATGGCGATATCTCTTATAATGAGTACAAGGAATGTCCTTGGAGAGTTGCAAGGAATGCATAGACAAGTAAGTTAAAATGGCACTTCAGCTATAAGTAAAACTAGTCTTTAAATAAGTAGTATAATCATCGTCATTCTATAATAATTGCCATACTATTTAAAAATATATTTAAATTTACCAAATGCATATAAGATAACATAATTGATGAGAGAATAAAGACAAAGACATATCTGTGATAAAGACACAATAATTCAATATAAAATAAATTGCATTCATTAGCCAAACGTTAAATAAAGTTTATTGTTCCCTTTTCAAAACGTCGCGTCGTAGGATATAAAACCAATAGCATTATTGGGATAAATAGGCAACGAAGGCAGAAGGCAAGCAATTTGAAATTAGTAGTTTTAAAAAAATAATTATTTTATCAAAAATTCTAGCTTTCTGTATACAGAAATATGTGTTTAGATTAGTTTTGCTAATAGAATCCTGGGACCCTAAACAATAAGAGAAAGTGCTTTTGAAAATCAATTATTTATATATAAAGAGCTCCTCATTATTAGATTTGTTTAAATAGAACAGGATTTTAGAAAAACTACTTTTTGCGCAAGTTTTAGTAAAACATAACATAATGTCAAATTCGACGATTATCTTTAATACATATTCATATTTTATTATGCAGATAAAGGCCAGAAAAAAGGTAGCTGTAACCGTCCTCATCTTCGTCGCAGTATTCGCCATATGTTTCGCCCCTTTGCACACTTTCATGCTGTTCTTCTACTTCAACAAAAGGGCTCAAGAGTTGTATAACCCCTTCTGGCATTATCTTCGGATAGTGGGATTTTGCTTGTGCTACATCAATTCCTGCGCCAATCCAGTGGCCCTATATTTCGTCAGCGGTGCTTTCAGAAAACATTTTAATAGGTAAGA